>CM025786.1:53696420-53736048 GCA_014636745.2 Centella asiatica
CTTACACGGAAATCAACGTAACGTGTTACAGAAGCAAGAAATATTAACTGGAAAGATATTTCTTGAAGTTTGTTAATGGTCCAATGAGAACTCTCACGCATTAAATGCACACAGATCAGGGGAAGAAAAGCAGCAACAAAGTTTGTAGCAGTCTGACACATAAAGTTTAGATGTGACATACTTGCGGCTAAGTTGAAAAGAGAAGCACGACACAAGAACGTGATTTCAACCCACTGATTGATATATAAGCAACGGAGCTCTCATTACACAAATAACAATTTATTGAATCCTTCCAATAGATCAAACAAACACTGAAGCACAAAACACTAGAGAGAAGCTTTGCAATAGATCTTGAGAGAGATATTTCAAAGAATATTAGAAACTAGTGAGTGTGAGAAGCTGTGAACTTTATTCACAGAATTTGTAGCTGTAAATCACATTTGTGATTATACAGATTTCCAGAAAAACCTCGAGTTATAATATGACTATTTTAACTTGAATCTGTGTGTTCATTCCATATAGTTTTTTCTAGTTGTTCGAATGTTTTCAATAAGCCGTATAAAGTTTTCAAGTGCAAAAAGTTTCAGGTGTTTGTATTCAACCCCCCCAAAAAAAAAACTACAAACACTTGTGCTAATATTGCACTAACAATTGGTATCAGAGCCTTTTAGCAGATTTCACTTGCTAAATACAATCACTATCTATGGCTAATAAAGCTGGAAACGGTAAAGTCCCCATGTTGGAAAGGGGCAAATACTTCTTCTGGAGACAAAGAATGATAGTTCATCTAAGAGCTATTGATGATTAATATTTGCAGATTCTAGAAGAAGGACCTCACGTTCCCAAGAAGCTCATTCCTATAGAAGTCATTAATGGAGTTAGTATTCCTGAAAAGCTTGTCCCAAAGACAACTGATGAAATGATGATAGAGGAAAGAGAAAACGTGAAAAAGGATCTAAAAGTTACTGGAATCCTATATAATGGTTTAGATGATGATATGCTGAATAGTATCATGAATCTAACCACGTCTAAATCTATATGGGATACCATACAAATCCTTTGTGATGGTACTGAGGAAGTGAGGGAAAACAAACTGCAGCTGTTAACACAACAGTATGAGTGGTTCACAATGAAAAATGGTGAAACACTTACTGAAATGTTTGACAGATTCAACAAGTTGGTAAATGACCTGAGATTATATGGGAAGGCATATGCTAATAAGGATGTGAACAGAAAGTTCATGAGAGCCCTTCCCATATCATGGGATCCAAAGACAACAGCCATCAGGGAATCCAAGGACATGAATCTTCTAGACTTGGATAGGCTTTATGGCACCTTAAAGACATATGAACTTGAGGTTCAACAAAGATCTGAAATGTCAAGGGATGCCAGAAAGCTTAAATCAGTAGCCCTGATGGCTGCCACAAAGGACAAACAAGAAGCAAGGCCAAGTGTCTTGATGAAGCAGCAATTAGAAGATGCTGAAATTGAAGGGGATAAAGAAGCTGACTTCAAGGAGGAAGAATATACTCCACAGGAGTTAGAGGAGCTGGATAAAACCATGGCCTTTCTTGCAAAAAGATTTTCCAAGCTGAAATTCCAAAAGACATCAGGATCTAAAAGATTTTCAGCAAGGAAATCCAGTAGCACAAAAAACTTTTTTGACAAATCAAGAATAAAGTGCTACAAATGTAATGAGATGGGTCACTTTGCAAATGAATGCCGCAAGGTCACAAAAGATGGTGAATCCAGAGACAAAGAAGTTGTTGTGGACTACAAGAAGAAATACTTTGACCTTCTTAATGCAAACAAGAAGGGAAAAGCATACATTGCAGAGGGAAAGGACTGGGCTGACTCTGATGAAGAAGAAAATGAAGAGTATGTCAACCTAGCCCTGATGGCCTCATCCACTGACAGTAGCAGCTCACAGGTAAGCCTCGAAAGTTCCTCTAACATGTCTAAAAATGATTGTGTTAAAACTGTTAAGGAAATGACCTGTGAGATAAAGGATCTCTATGACACCCTGAGGAGTGTTGTAGCTGAAACTGAGAGAGTACAGAAAATAAATGAACAATTATCTGTCAGGAACACTCTTTTAGAATCAGAGAACTCCAGACTTGAGAGTCTTGAAAAAGAACTCTCAAGGACTAAAAATCTTCTTGACTGTGCTATTAAAAGGGAAGAATGGACTTCAAATCTTCTTAGTCAAGAAAGGGAAGTCATTAAGAGATGGAATGAGTCAAGCAGAAAACTGGAGGATCGTTTGAAAAATCAGAAATCTGATCCAAAATCTGGTTTGGGCTATGATGAGACTCATGTGCAGCAACCTCCCATTGAGGTTGAGATGGCAGCTAGCTCTGGAAAAAGGCCATCACAAACTATCAAGTTTGTTAAGGCAACAGCAAAGCTAGAGTCTAGGAATGTCTTCCCAGTGAATGAAGCTTCCACTAGTGGTGGGAGAGGCAAGAAAAGTATCCTTGCCAAAACACTCAATCCTCCAGTAATGAAAAAACTAGACTGTGCATCAGTGGATACACAGTCGTCAGGGGGAAAGAGTGAAACAGGCCATAGCAGCCCGTCAAGGGAAAAAGGCCTGTCAGGGGAAAACAGGAAGAATAGAAATGGTAAGCTTGGTGTTAATAAATCTAGAAATTATTCTTCTATTCATGAAGCCCCTAGAAAAGTGTGCTGGAATTGTGGTAGCTGTAATCATTTGTCTTTTCAATGCAAAGAAAAACCACAAATTTTGACTGACACAATTTTGTATGCTAATGATTTACCAACTGTTAAAACCTGCTCCTCCAAGGAAAAAGGTAAAATAACTGTTGAGAAATCAAAAGCATATATTGAAGCTCCTAAAAAGGAGAAAGTTTTAAATTTGCCAAAACCAAAAATAACTAATAAAGAAAAAGTAGTATTACCTGTTACTGTGACTAAACCAAGAGGACCCAAAACAAATTGGGTACCAAAAACAATTTAAATGTTTTATTGTGTGCAGGGAAATAGCAAAAGCAGTCAAATCTGGTTTCTAGATAGTGGCTGTTCAAGGCATATAACAGGAAACAAAGCCCTGCTCTCAGAATTTCAAGAAAAGGCTGGTCGAGTAATTTCATTTGGTGATAATAGCAGGACTAACTCTCTTGGTTATGGCAAAGCAGCAAATGGGAATGTCTCATTTGACAATATAGCACTGGTTGATGGGCTCAAGCATAATTTGCTAAGCATAAGTCAACTAAGTGACAAAGGATTCATCACTTCCTTCAAGGGAGATAAGTGCCTAATCTCAAATGAAAGTGATGGGAAGCTGGTTTTGTCAGGGATAAGAAAAGGAGATCTCTATGTTGCTGATTTTAATTCAGTAAATGGAGAATCATGTTTCTACATTAAGGCATCCCCTAATGAAAGCAGGCTATGGCACAAGAAGCTCTCTCACTTGAACTTCAAGTTAATTAATGATCTAGTGAAGAGAGAGTTGGTAACTGGACTACCCCAAATGGAGTTTATTCAAGAAGGTTTATGTTCAGCATGTCAACAAGGGAAGCAAAGGAAGTCATCCTTTGTCAGCAATGAAGCCACCATGATCAAAGATCCAATTCAATTGTTACATATGGATCTCTTTGGCCCTGTCAACATAATGTCAGTGTCAAAGAAAAGATTTGCAACGGTCATAGTGGATGACTACACCAGATACACTTGGGTAAACTTTCAACATGCTAAATCAGAAGTATCTCAACAAATTATTGACCATATCAAAAAGGTGGAAACAGAATCAGGGTCAGTGGTTAGAATGTTGAGAATAGATAATGGAACTGAATTCAAGAATGCAGCGGTTGAGGGATTCTGTGTGCAGAAAGGCATAAATCATACATTTTCTGCTCCAAGGACTCCTCAACAGAATGGTGTAGTGGAAAGGAAAAATAGAACCCTGATAGAAGTTGCTAGGTCAATGCTAGTAGAGGCAAAGATTCCCACCTATTTTTGGGCTGAAGCAATTTCCACTGCTTGCTTTACTCAGAATAGATCTCTAATCAACAAGGCTCACAACAAGACACCATATGAGCTAATGACAGGGAGAAAGCCAAGCATCAAGTTTCTCCATGTCTTTGGATGCAAATGTTTTGTTTTGAGAAATTTTGGTGAAAACTTAGGAAAATTTGATCCTAAAGCTGATGAAGCAATTTTTCTAGGTTATTCTCTGTCATCCATGGCCTTCAGGGTTTATAACAAAAGACTTCAAGTGGTGATGGAGTCTATAAATGTAGCTTTTGATGATCAAGAAATATCTGGACTTGAAGACCCTGGTTTTCATGAAGAACTCAGGTTTGAAAATGAAGATGATATTGATTATCAAGAGATTGAAGCTGATGTGTGCAGACAAATGGAGAATATATCCATTCCTGATGTCAATCCGATTAATGAAGAATCCCCTTCAACAGATAGAGCTAATTTCCTGGACAACAGATCAGGGGATACTTCATCAAGGGATCATTCATCAGGACCTGCACCATCAGGGGATAACTTGAATCTTGAATTATCCACTAATTCAGGGGGAGAGTTTTCAGAAGCTGGGAGCACAGGCTTAGGGGGAGGAAATGATAGTCAAGCAAGCTCATCAAGACACATTTCTAATCCTAAATGGGCCAGAAGTCACACAACAGATCTGATTATTGGTGACCCGAGCAAAAGTGTGCAGACCAGGAAAGCTACATCTACTGAATGCCTATATGCTTGTTTTCTTTCTCAAATTGAACCAAAGAAGGTTGAAGAAGCTTTTCAAGATGCAGACTGGATTCTAGCAATGCAGGAAGAGTTAAATCAATTTGAAAGGAATCAAGTATGGAAGCTTGTACCCAAGCCCAAAGATAGGATCATAATAGGTACAGAGTGGGTATTCAGAAATAAGATGGATGAAGCTGGCATTGTTGTTAGAAACAAAGCAAGACTAGTTGCAAAAGGATATCTTCAAGAAGAAGGGATTGATTTTGATGAAACCTTTGCACCAGTAGCCAGACTTGAGGCTATAAGAATTTTCTTAGCCTATGCAGCACATTCAAATTTTAGAGTATATCAAATGGATGTGAAAAGTGCTTTTCTGAATGGGAAATTGGATCAGGAGGTGTATGTCCAACAACCTCCAGGTTTTGAATGCTCAAAATTTCCAAATCATGTCTATAAATTGGAAAAGGCACTTTATGGACTGAAGCAAGCACCTAGAGCTTGGTATGACACACTGTCAAAATTTCTGGTGGAAAACAAATTTACAAGAGGTATCATTGACAAAACCTTGTTCTTCAGACAACACCAAGGTCATCTGATTTTGGTTCAAATTTATGTTGATGATATTATTTTTGGATCCACTGACACAAGACTGTGTGAAAAATTCTCCAAACTCATGCAAAGCAATTATGAGATAAGCCTGATGGGTGAGTTATCTTATTTCTTGGGATTGCATGTTAAACAAGACTCTGATGGAATCTATATTCACCAGACAAAATATGCCAAAGAACTTCTCAAGAAATTTGATATGGAGGATTCAAAAGTAGCAAAGACACCTATGGCCACTGCAACCAAGATTGACCCTGATAAGAATGGAAAGAAAGTTGATTTGAAGACTTACAGGGGAATGATTGGATCATTGTTATATCTGACAGCAAGTAGGCCAGACATAATATTTGCAACATGTCTTTGTGCAAGATATCAAGCTGATCCAAAGGAATCTCATCTTATTGCAGTGAAAAGAATCTTGAGATATATCAAGGGCACTGCAGAATTGGGACTTTGGTATCCAAAAGAGTCTGGATTTGAATTGCTAGGATATTCTGATGCTGACTTTGGAGGATGCAGGATTGACAGAAAAAGTACAACTGGAAGCTGTCAATTTCTAGGGGGAAGGCTTGTATCTTGGTTCAGCAAAAAGCAGCATTCTATTTCTACATCTACTGCTGAAGCTGAATATATTGCAGCTGGAAGTTGTTGTGCACAAATTCTATGGATGAAGAATCAGCTAATGGATTATGGTCTGAACTATTCCAAAATTCCAATAAGGTGTGACAACACAAGTGCCATTGCCATTGCTGAAAATCCAATACAGCATTCCAAAACCAAGCATATAGAAATCAGATATCACTTTATCAGGGAGCATGTCATGAATGGAGATATTGAACTACAATTTGTACCATCCAACAAGAAGCTGGCAGACATATTCACCAAAGCTCTTGATGAAGCCACTTTTTCAAATCTTGTGGGGGAGCTAGGAATGGTAAATTATGCGTCAGGGTCAGAGTCAAAATCCTAAAAAATTCTGGTATCTCTAACTCATTTCATAATTTCTTGATAAAATCAAACTGATATGTGGTTATATATGTTCAAATTGTAAATATGTATATACTTGTACATTCTGCCTTTTGTTATTTTGTTTTTGTTTTTGACTGATGCATCAGGGTCAGGGCTTCCTTAAAGACGCATCAGGGTCAGGGTGTCCGGATCTCTCGTCAGGGTCAGGGTATCCCACCTGTTCGTCAGGGTCAGGGTATCCCACCTGTTCGTCAGGGTCAGGGTCTCCTACCTGTGCGTCAGGGTCAGGGTGTCTGGATCTCTCGTCAGGATCAGGGTACTCAACTTGTTCGTCAGGATCAGGTTGTCCGGCTTGTGCATCAGGGTCAGGGTATGTACATACAGTGAATCATCAGGGTAAGTTTAAATTTATTTTGCATCGGGTTTCGAGGCCAGTTAAGTGATGACAACTCATCATTGAATTCTTCTCTCACTGATGACGTGTCATCACAAAAACTGAATTGACACCCTGATAGCGTGTTTCAGGGAAAGTTTTCAAACGTCTTTAAGCGGGTATTTATATGTTATCTCTCCTACTTTTTGAAACTCTCAAACACTTAATCTAAACCTGATACTTGCTAGAGTTCTTTTTCTCTCGACTTTACAGAAACCCTAAAATCTCAAATCTTCAAAGCATCCATGGCACGTCAACAAATACAGAGGAACTTGACAGTCCCATCCACAAATTTTGTGGGCTTCTCGGGCATTGATGAGGTAAGTGATTGCTTTAAACCTATGATGAACAATCTGCTCAAATCTGAGTATAGCAAAGCCATCTTTACCGATGAAGAAATGTCGAGAGAAGCACTGTCACAACTGTGGACTAGTGCTAAATTTATGTACTCCACCACCAAGCCAGATGTGGTCAAGGGTATCTCATTCAAGGTTTCGTCTGAGAAAGGAAAAATAACTCCTTCCAGACTTAACTCTGTTTTGGGGTTACCTACTCAAGATCTGGTGGATGCTCCAAGTGATGCTGACCTACTGGATTTCTTGAGAGAACTGGGCTATAATACTGCTCCCAACGCAGTGTTAAAGTTCAAAGATCTCAAAAGGGTGAATGTCAAGCGGGAGATTTCCTACCTGTTTGATACAATCACCAAGGCGTTCTCAAGTAAGTGTTCTAACTTTGAGGTTATTACCTCTTTAACTTTAAAACTAGCATATGCAATGATTAAAAATGTAAATATAAATATAGGTAAAATCATTTTTGATGATCTTATAAATAAATTAGGTAATGTAAATAATAGGAAAACTGAAATATACTATTCTAGATTTTTGTTTATGATTATTAAAGATCAAATTACTAATCTTTCTTTTGAGAATGATATACCTGTACAGACATACAAGCAAACAAAGAAACTGTTTGCAGAAATAATGAAGAAATCTTATACAACTGAATCATTTGCTCTCCCAACGCATATGATACAGGTAGTAAATTCTACATTTTCCACTTCTAACACTGTATATTCTTCACCTTCATCTACTATGGCAGAGAAAACAACCACCTCTCTGCCTACCCAAGTAGAACAACCAATTTCTTCACAACCACTCTTAATAGCCCAACCCACAGTCTCCCAAAAAACTGTTGGGATTAAAAGAAAAGCCAGTGAAGTTACCACATCAATTGAGGGGGAGCAAGGAGTGAGAGTGCTTGGCTATAGGAGAAGATTGAAGAAGAAGACAGGAGCCACGAGTGAAACCCAACAGCCTGACCAGGGCGTATCCTCTCAACAGGATACAGCCTTTGATAAGGAATTAAACATATTTCTATCTAATTCCTCTCAAAAGGGATTAGATATTGAAAATAGTCCTCAACCAGGGACACAGTTGAGTGAGGCACATACAGTAACCATAGACACTAATGAACCTACCATCAGGGTCTCTGAGAGACACTTGTAGATAGCTGACACAGTGAGGGCACACACCTCTTTTGATGAATCACCTCCTCATTCAGTGATTCAGCCAACACTCCCATCTACACCACTTCCTTCTTTCTCTGTTCCTCAAATTTCTTCAGATATAATGACACAAACTTTAAGTGCCATACAATCAGATTCTCCACATTCTCATTTCGTGGAGGAGCCAACACTCTCTGACACAGTGTTTGAAAGTCACCACACTCAAATGGCTGACTCATTTTTAATTGATACAAACACTAGTGATCAAGCAGGGGACATAAATAACACTGTACATACTACTGTAATAACACTTTATGTACCCCCAATTGTATATACATCCTATACAGAAACATATACTTCTCCAATTGTACATACACATTCTTTTTCCAATCCTTCTCCTATCACAACTGTTGAACCAGAAACTGTACATACTTCACTTGAACTGGTCACAGTTGATGATTTCCAAGCCCATAGGAGCTCCTCTAGGACAATTTTGAGAGAGAATGAGAAAATACTTAGTGCAGAGAGGCAAAGTCAATCCCCTGAGAGGACTTTGGCAAAAGGAGAGGAAGAGAGTACTGCCTTAGTAGGCAATGAAAAAGGAGAGGATATGAGTGCTACCTTAGAAGGTACAGAAAAAGGAGAGGATGAGAGAGATAAGGATGAGATCCTTGTAAATAAAGAACAGAGAGAAAATAATGATACTGTAAATATTACTTCCACTTCTGAAAGTGATGAAGATGATGCTCCACAAGATGATTTTTCCCAGTTCATCGGAGTTGATTTGTATTTTCAGCAGAATCAGATGGCGGATATTGTACAGTTATTAAAGCAGGAATTAGCAAGAACCACTGATCCAATCTTGATCAAAGTGTTAAAATCACAGATCATGATTGGTCAGTCCATAGACATAGAAAACAAAAATTTGTATACACACTTTTCTTCAAAGTTTCAAAATGTACAGACAGTTGTGGATTCCCTAGTCACCAGCCAGACTTTACTCCGAATGAAGAAGCAGGCTGACATTGTTGACCGCAAGCTTGCAGATCTCACTTCACAACTGACCAGCATGGCAACTCTGCAACAATCCATGGCTGGCACTCTGCAACAAATTCTTCAAGTCACATCCCTACACCCAACTCCTACTGATGATGCTGCCAAAAAGGGGGAGAAATCAACCCAGCATGCGTCAGGGGATGCTGCTGGACAGTCAAGCAAACCTTCAGGGGATGTGACTACTCCTGTTCCTGCTCCACAAACCAAGGACAAAGGCAAGGGTATTCTGATTGAGGATTCAAAGAAGAAATCACACACTCAATCAGGGCCTAAGCTGCTTGGAGATGCCATGAAGACAGCCCACTTTCCACAACCTGTTGAAGCTGTAATTGATGGGAAAGTGGAGCTGGTCTATCCCCAGGACAAAAAGCTCGTGGAAGCTGATGCACTCTTTGCACAGCAACTACAAGAAAAGGAAGAGAGGGAAATGGCAAAGGAACAGGAGGAAGCAGAAAAGAAGAAGAAGATTGTCAAGCCAAAGACCTCCAGGAGACCTCAGCCTCGAAGATTACAGAACCCTAGAAGTGCTTCAGGGGATAAAAATCAAGACAAATCTAAAGACCCTGATGCCACTTCAAAGAAGTCTGAAGATGTCAAGGACAAAGCACCATCTCCTGATACCAAAGAATATAGTCTACCCACACTAGCTGAATCTCTCAAAGAAGAAAGGCGCAAAAACCTAGCATTTTTGTTCTCAATAAAAAGCATCGATATCAGGTTCAACAATAGAAGAGATCAGATGATAACAATTCAACTGAAGAATGGATCAGAATTCACTGTGGCAATGGACTGGTTCAGGAGAATGGATGCTGAGCAGTTAGGACTGACTCTAAACCTGATTCCTAGATCTTCTCAGGCCAACAAAGACTTAAGGGGGATAATCGACAGTCTTAGGAGTGCCATCAACAATGAAAGAAGCCTGCCCACAGCATTGGAAAATCCACTAAAGCTATTTTATAAATCCACTGATGGGCGGGAGAAGTATATAAGGATTAAAGAAGTTGATGGCCTAAGCCTAGAGGAAGCGATGCATGTTCTTGGTCAAATTGCAAACCATAAGAATGAACATGTCATCAAGTTCAGAGTCCTGTTGATTCAGAGGGTATTGAAGGAGATTGAAGAAACCAAGGCTGATGATAGGAACACTGCAGCAAGGCATGTGTCATCAGTGAAAGGATTCACAGAATATCCAAAAATGATCACAAGCCCCATGGGTGTACAGTTCAAAAATCAAAAGGGAGAGATCATTACCTTCTACTGGTCACAACTTGCTGCAGCCAACATTTCAGAAATAAAAAGTGTCCTTGAAGCCTTGAAATCAAGCAGCAACGTCAACATTGTCAATTTCAGAAGACTTCTACAAAAGGAGCTGGAGCAACTGGAGACAGGCAGGGAAGACACAAGACTAAGGATTCCTGAGCAAAATCCTGATCAAAGGAGACAAGGCCTTGGGAGTGACACTCAACCAATTCAGTCTAATCAACCATTGCCCTTTGTCTCAGCAAAAAGGAACAGGAAATCCTGAAGTCTACACAACATTCTTTTTGTAATAGATATAGGAAAATACTTGTACAGAAATTCTTTTATTAGTTTATTCATTATTCTTTCTTAAATTGTATTTAGTATTGGTTTTGACATCATCATCAGTGCATCTAGGGATTTATGGTTATCAAATTGATAAACATAAATAGGGGGAGATTGTTAGAGATAAATGATGATGATGATTATTATGTAATAAATTGTGCAACTGTAAATACTTGAGGTATTTTATAAACCTTAAGATCAGCACAAGTTTTGCATCCACTGATGATAAGTTTATTCATCAGTGGATAGTTAATAACTTCACAAGACAAGTCAGAAAAACAGGAACATTCAAAGGACTTGACAAAGTGAAGGAGAATGTCTGATGCTACTTGTAAGCAAACGAAGTATTCCGCACATCAGAAGTTCTAAATCAAAGTTACGTTGATTAAGTACCATCAGTGGGAACCCGTCAGGGGAACTCATCAGTGGGAACCCATTAGGGGAACCCATCAGGGGGAACCCATCAGGGGAACCCATCAGGGGGAACCTCAGGGGAACCTGTCAGGGGAACCTGTTAGGGGAACCTGTTAGGGTATGACGAGTGCAGAACAATCCGTCAGTGAAACACTTCGGGACATATCAGTGTCAGGCAAACCCATCAAGGTAACCTGTCAAGGAGAATGACCAACATGACATCAGTGGAAGCCATCAGTGTATGCCGTCAGCTATAACCATCAGGGTCAAGAAGCACTGAGTATAACTCAAGTGAAGGACGAACCCCTGATCCAGTCAATAAACAATCAGGGGATCTAGAAGCACTGACCAAAGTCCGTCAGGGCTAGCAGTCAGTGGATCGTTATGACAGCATACATCCGTCATCAGTTCTTACACGGAAATCAACGTAACGTGTTACAGAAGCAAGAAATATTAATTGGAAAGATATTTCTTGAAGTTTGTTAATGGTCCAATGAGAACTCTCATGCATTAAATGCACACAGATCAGGGGAAGAAAAGCAGCAACAAAGTTTGTAGCAGTCTGACACATAAAGTTTAGATGTGACATACTTGCGGCTAAGTTGAGAAGAGAAGCACGACACAAGAACGTGATTTCAACCCACTGATTGATATATAAGCAACGGAGCTCTCATTACACAAATAACAATTGATTGAATCCTTCCAACAGATCAAACAACCACTGAAGCACAAAACACTAGAGAGAAGCTTTGCAATAGATCTTGAGAGAGATATTTCAGAGAATATTAGAAGCTAGTGAGTGTGAGAAGATGTGAACTTTATTCACAGAATTTGTAGCTGTAAATCACATTTGTGATTATACAGATTTCCAGAAAAACCTCGAGTTATAATATGACTATTTTAACTTGAATCTGTGTGTTCATTTCGTATAGTTTTTCTGGTTGTTCGATTGTTTTCAATAAGCTGTATAAAGTTTTCAAGTGCAAAAAGTTTCAGGTGTTTGTATTCAACCCCCCCCCCCCCCCCCCTCTACAAACACTTGTGCTAATATTGCACTAACACCTTGTCAGGGGAACCCATCAGGGAAATCATTCTAATGTCCAGACTTTGCTGACAGCATATCTCCCGATGATTTTGGCAATGGCTAAAAATCACTTTGGCGACAGATTATCTCGCGATGTGTTTGGAGATGACCTAAATTGCCCGATGAGTTTGGAGATGACTTAGATTGCCCGACAAGTTTAGCGACGACAAAAGATCAACTCGTTAGTGGAACCCTTCAGTGGATAACAAGAAGGTCATAACATCAGTGGATAATGAAGTACTAATCAAGTCTCCATCAAGACTTGACATCGGTGAATAATGAAGCACTGATCAAGTTACCTTCAGTAACTTGCCATCAGAGAATCCAGAAGCACTGGTCAAGTCTCTATCAGGGCTTGGTATCAGTGGATCGTTATGACCTAATCCACACGTCATCAGGACTTACATGCAAATCATTGATACTTGACACAGAAACAAGGGGTATAACTGGAAAGATATTCCTTAAAGTTTGGTTATCCAATAACAACTCTCGAGCATTAAATACATGCAGATCAAGGGATGAAAAAGAAGCAACAAAATCCAACAGCAGTATAACACACCACTTCAAAAGGACCTTGATGTGACATACTACGACTATATTGAAAATGCAACATGTCTAGCACGTGGGTTCACCAACTAATCTACTATATATAAATGAATAGTTGTTACACGAAAAACCAAGAAAGCAAGCCACAACACTCAAACACTAGAAGGAAACTTTGTAATAGATCTTGAAAGAGATATTCAAAGAAAAACGTAGCTACTGAAATAAGAAAAGAGAAACTGTAATTTATTACAGAATTGTAGCTGTTAATCACAATTGTGATTCAACAGATTTTCAGAAAAACACCAAGTTTTAATACAATTATTTTAACTTGAATGCTTGTGTATTTATTTTAATTTCAGTAGAGTTTTTCTGATTAAACAGCTATTCCAGCCTGTGCAACATAAGTTTTAAAAGAACAAAAAGTTTGTAGTATTTGTATTCAACTCCCTCCCCCTTCTACAAACACTTGAGGTTATTTAGTTCTAACACCCTCTATGTGGTGTTTAATTGATTGTAGAATGTGACCCACATTTAGATAAATAAGAGAGAAATGATGGTAAAGATATATTTGTTTTTTACTAGTGAAATTTGTACTTCTAAACATAATTTTGAGCTCAATTTTATAGGTATATTCTGATCATTCTTTTAGGGACGAAGTGAGTAATTGATTGGTCCCTTTCTAGGGTGAACCAACTTTACCGAGTCAATTTTTTAATTCAGTCAATTTAGTTTTTTTCTCTAGTGTTGTTAAAAATAATTTTACTTTGTTTACATTTATATATTATTTGATTTCAATTTTAAACGGTACTTAACTTAAAATTGGTATATAATAATGATCAATAAAAACCAAAACATGCTAGTAGTAAAACCAAATCGCTTCAAACCACGTGTACATTGTACATTAATAAAATTTATAATCGCAAACTTACATAGATTGTGCAAAAGTTTCAATACTAGTACATAGGTTAATAACAAAAAATAGTGGGTGAGTCTATAAATATGTTATAAATATATTGTTAGGTGTTGTGAATATATTAATGCATTTAAAATTTTAAATTTTCATTTCTACGGAAATTCTTTTAAGGTTAACTAGTTTTGTCTCGAGTTCTATTTTATATAGTTGTATATTTAATTAAATTAATTTTAAAAATTAAGTTATTTTTATTATTGTTTATAATTCGTATAAGTATTCGTTATCATTATTTGTTAATAATTTTGAATATTTTTGTTGTTTATCTATCAATAATTATTTTATTTATATTTAAAATTATTAATAGAAATTGTTATATAAGACTAATATCGTCATGATTTTCTTTTACAATAGTAAAAATAAAAATATGTTTTAATTAATGTAAATAAAAATAATGTTTTTTGCTAAATAATAAAAATAATATTTGACTTGTTGATTTAGTTAAATTATTTTGTGAGTCTTTTTTATATGTATGTTTAATGAGTTTTTTACATATTTTAATAAGATTTTATTGCAATAAAAAGTTAAAAAATTTAAAACTCTATATAAATCAATTTTATTACATAAGAATTGTAGTCCATTACAAATTAAATTTTAATTGAAAAAGTGATAAGTGATGTTGAACCAACTTAAAATAAAATTGGTGAATTTTTAAGGATAAGATTTAAATTTGACGTAATTCGTTCAAGATAATTTTATTGAGTGTTAAAATCGAGTTGAAACGGTCATAAAATTAATTTAAGTATTTATTTAAGAGACATTCTTTATTTGGCTTTTTATATACAAAGAACGAGGACAAAAGGGATATCCAAACTTGACAAGAATTTCACTTTCTCCCTCTCTTTTTTTCCAGCAATCAAGACCTCGAAATTAATTTAAGAAACAATGTTGTTCTTTTTTAGCCAAATGCAGTTGATTTGGTACTAGAAATGTTTGTTGATTATGGTATAGATATTTTGGCATATATTCAAGTCTGAATTATCAACCAAAAAAAAATAGTATTTTGATATTCTCTTTTGATTTAAATATTATTATTTTCAATTAATATATTATTAAATAATACATAAAATGTCAATTTTGGATATTTTAGCTAGTTTATGAACTTTTCAAAATAAACTAAATATGATCTATTTATATTGTATTAATTTTATAATCAATTACTAATTAACTACCAAATGACAAATGTGCTATGTTTGGCCGCTCTCCTTTTATTTCTAATTATTTATAAGCTAAAAGTAAATTGATTTAAAAGGAAAAAGAAACAAAAATAAAAATAAATAAAAATAAATTTAAACTATTGGCTAAAAAAAGTAACCTTAATTGATGCTACCGGGCCATGAAAATGCAGTGGCGAATTGGTGATAATGAAAATACTCGAACAAGTAAAAGCAATTTTGTACGTATGTAATTCTTTTAATCTTCTAAAATGAAAATGGATAAGTTCATAAATGGATAAGATCATAAGTATCTGGTGTTATATGGGAGTTAATTTTAATCTGTTATTTATTAGATGACGAATTTCAACTTTAGTCTCGGTTAAATTTGGTTTTGTTCTAATTGTATACTTTTATATATCACTACAGCATAGTGTTTGATTGGAGAAAGGAAAGGGCTAGAGAATTGTATTTTCCAAAAGTTAAAAGGGCTTAATTGTTGATAAAGAAAGGATGGAGAAATTGAAAGTTTTGTCATGTTTGAAGGAAGTTTTGTCATTATGAACATGTGAAACAAATTTATGAAGCCTAAAATGAATTTTGAAAAAAAAAAATATAGCAGAAAGTAACATATGATATGGTACTACTTTATTGGACTAAAAACTTTAATGACAATTCCAGACATTGTCTCGCATATAATCTACTTATAATTATTAGAATCAGATCATAGTTATTAGAATCAGATAGGCAGTTCAGATCGAAAACCGATATTAAACCGGGTTAATTCACAAAAATATTAGATATACAAAAATACCCAAGCGAATCGAATAAATAAGGTGATCTTTTAAAAATCGGTGAACCAAAAGAACTTTTTAAAAAAATCCTAACCCGATTTTTTAGTTGACCAAAATATTTTTTAAAATTTTATTCATATTTTTTTAATTCTATAACATCTCTAAATATATAATTCGCTTATTAACATTATTATAATTCATTAAAAATAAGAATTAACATTAAAACATATAAGTTTTAGAATAATTAAATAATTAGTCCAAATAGTGTTAATCTTATCATGCGAAATATTGTATTTAATTTATTTTTTGTGATAAATAATTATAATAATTAGTTAGTACAAAAGTTTTTAAGTATATAAAATTATTTTATATATAAAATAATATAAATCCCACCAAGCGGTTCTACCATCAATTTAACCCCTTGAAACATTAAGCCATTAAATCAGTTCCTTGACCGCCTCGATGTTGAATCCAGTTCTAATAACTAGGATTCTATTTGAACAATTGCTAGTTTTATTCCACTTAAATGAAGAATCTAATAACTATGATTCTATTTGAACAATTGTTTAGTTTTATTCCACTTAAATGCTAGAATATGATAATCAGTTGCAGAAGTAGAGGGGTACTACATATAAATGCAACACACATAAAAGGGGAGCAGTGAACTAAATTTATGATGGATTTATATATTGGTAACTCACAAGGCTTTTCTGATTAGTGTTGGTATTCATCAAGGTCACAATTAGTCACACCAATCAAAGAAGATTTCTGAAAGCAGGAAGAAGTGAAACTCTTACAACATTTATGTCCAACCTACAACTGATAATTTACAGAGAGAACATCCCTCCTGATGCCCTGCATCAAGGCCATAACTAGTCACACCACCAATCAAAGAAGATTACAGAAAGCAGGAGGAAGCGAACATCTTAAAACATTAATGTCCAACAACCTACCGCTGATAATTTACATAGCGGGACACATCGCTATGGATGCCCTACATCAAACCAGAAGAAGATAGAAGTTTGGGCATAAATAACCCGAACTTGCTGCAATGCTAAGCTTCCTCTTGTCAAGACAGCCTTTGCACCTCCTTCTATTCGAGTTTGAGACACGGAAACACCATCACCACAACACTTGAGCAATGAAGGAGCCACCGCTGAACACTTGGATGTGCTTACAATTGCATAGGAGAGGAAGTCTAAGGGGTTAGACTCGCACTGAAGAATGCAACCATCAATTGTCAGCTTCCCACTCCGATGCATCAGGCAGCAACCAAGCTCTGCCTTCACTGTTAAGTTTGCCAATTTACACGAGCACAAAAACTCCAATGCACTGCTCAGAAAAATGTTATTTCAGGGAAAAATGAAAAATCCATGTATAATATACTATATTAAAATGAGGCCGATTCAGCTAAAGCTTTGCCCAAGATATCATTTCAGGGCTGCTTGAAACCTCATACTGGATCCATAAAGAAGGTACGTTAAATTAGATATTAAAGGCAGACAAACAAACATTTCAGCTGTCACTCTATATGTTTCCTCTAATATGCCAAAAAATTACCTTTAGCGCAGAAAAGAGCAGAAGAAGATATATTTGCTTACCTGTCTGAACCTCGTGTACATATCAGAGTTGTATCATCAGGAAAGTCACCTCCCCCAATCTGAACAAAATGTCAAGGCAGCAAAAAGAATGTTTATATTTTGTGCTACAAATCATTATTATTCAGCTGCTGAAAGAGTAAAGCAAATCAAGCCCAACGTACCAAATTAAAAATATGCATACATATTTAAAGGGTAATCAATAATGGCTGACATGAAAAGGCATAGGTACTTATCAGTACCATCTTTCTTTCAGAATGATTGGCTTAGTTTACAATTCAATTTATCTGATGCCAGCAAAACAGGCTAATTTTTTTAATTGCAAATACATTCCACATCATAATGGGTTATCGCTTGTTTGACCATCTTGCTGATTAAAGGGATGCTTATCCATTTCGAATAGCTTAAAGGTTATGTGTGAGAGAGTAAGAGTCTGTCAAAGTTGAAAGGCTTAAATGATAAAAATATGAGTTCGCAGCTTTCTTCTGCCATTAAATCCAATACAACGAAAAACAGAACACATCCAACTAAATAGCTCGAATTCATAATACACGAGCATATTCAGAAAGCAGGCAATCAGAAAAACTAAAAGATTGGAGGGAGACTGGCCTATGCAGCACAAATATATGTGCAATTAATGCCAACGTGCATTTAACACGCACGGAGGAAGTACTGTTTATGTTCCATAATATAAGATCAAGTTTGACTTCTGGAAGTCAGAATTTTTCATTCTAAACACAACTGTCATGATATTTATGTAAAGTTTTAAGATAATAAAACTTGTAGATGCTATTAATTTAAAATTATTTATAAAACGTGTTCATAAAATGTAATTTATAAATACTTTAGAGCTTATGTATGCACAAAAACAAACTCCCGATAGAAACTCACAAATCAATGAAATTTGACATGTGGACAACTTATTACTCTTTTTTTTCCTATAATCGATGGACCCATAAATTTTCTTTGTTTTTATACACTTTTGTGAGTTTCTCTTGTAAAATAATTTGTGTGTAAATATTTGTTCAATATTTTATGAGTAAAAAAGCTAGAATATCTATTAGTATCTATGAGAATCTTTTAGTATCTTGTATATTAACTTCACCATGAAATTAGCCTAGAATAGTGCTATAGATTGATTGTAATTAGCATGTAATCAGCGTTTGTTGAGGGCTGAACATATTGTAATCCTTCATCCTTGTACAAATAGATATGAAATCAGTAGGAGACAATTATCCCTCTAATTACACAATATATATGTTTTCTTTCTTCTCATTTTCTCTCCAGCCTATGGCTGAAAACATGGCATCAGAGCTCATCCTCTTTGGATGGCCTGTACAATTTTTTTCATCTGGTTCTCCAGAACACACTGCCAGCTTGAAGTTTACTTTGAAACCTGTCAATCGCAGCCTGCATAGTTTACTTTGAAACCTGTCAATCGCAGCCTGCATATTCATTGAACACGTTTGACTCATATTCATCAGGTGACCAGCCAGGGAGTCGCCACCTCAGATCGTGCCCCTTTTGGCTGAAAACAAGGTATCAATGTAACAGAGCTTATACTCTTTGATGACCAGTACATTTTCTTCTTCTTTTTCCAGTAAACACGCTGCCAGCTTGGAGTTTAGTTTGAAACCTGTCAATGCAGGCATGCAAACAAGCGTATTACCTACCATTGCAGTCATATTCATCAGCTGACCACCAGCCAGGGAGTCGCATCCTCAGATCGTGTCCATTTGGCTGAAAACATGGTATCAGATCTCATCCTCTTTGGATGACCTGTAAAAGAATTTCTTTTTTCCGGTAGAACCCGCTGCCAACTTTAAGTTTACTTTGAAACCTGTTAATGCAGGCCTGCATATTAGCGTATTACCTACCATTGGACTCCTTCGAGCGTATTCATCAGGGGACCACCAGCCAGGAAGTCGCCACCTCAGACCATTCCCCATCTGCTCTACCGCGCCACCAGCTCTCCAGAAACGTCATCTCACACGCCATCGCTTCAACGACAAAAATATTCCAGTAGGCTTGCCTCTCTCTAGGCAACCCACTTCCAGCATATGTTTGATGAGTTTGTTCCCGACTGATTAAATTTTTGAGCTATCAGTGAGTTGTTTTTGGCAGTCTCTGGTACTTAATTACTTCGCTGGTCATTGATACTTAGTTGAAGTATTAGTTCTATTGTTGGACATCTAATGAGCAAGGTGCTTCACCTTTTATTCTATATCCCAATTGATTTTGCCATGGTTGTTATGGCAGCCTGGCAAATCATGGCGGTAGCCAATTGCCTGGACGCATACGCAATAAGACGCCTGTCATGGCGTCCACATGACGATAAGTTGTTGATAATATATAATGTACAGCATGCCTATAAAAAATTATATCTATTCACACTAAAATAAAAGAAGACACGAAAATATACTTCTTTAAAAATTAAAAAAGATTAAATCATACAAAAAATTAGCATAATCAGATATTTATTATATTTAATATGATAATATATATAATTTATATAATTTATATCATGTATTATCAATAAATATAATATATTGTTACGTGTTCTTTAAATGTAATATAGTTTAATACTACATAATTGGCTCCTTACAAATGGTGGTTGTCCCATCAAATGAGGCTTGTCTTGCTTACTTGCATGTGCATGGTTATCAGTGAAAAAGCAATATGAAGGAAAACATACGTAGGAAACCATGGCAACATTGATACTCAAGGTGATTCTTTACGCGTGCACTAAACAGTGCCAGGATGCCTAGACGACGCCTTGATAACAATGGATTTTGCTCCATAGATATCTTTTTGTTGCATTCACTAATATCACAGAAGATTCCGGTATTGTTGTAAAAATGCCTACTTAATTTTTTGAGCACGTTTAACGTCATGCTTTGTCAAGTATTAAACCCTCATATCAAAAGTACTCCGTTATGTTCTCTTTGGATTATTGGTTCATGTGCTTATGAATATACGACCATTAACTCTAAACTCTTTCCACGTACACAACCTCCTGTTATGGTACAGATGAAGTTTTAGAGGCAGATGAATCTTTCTCATCTATCTCCGGAAATGGTTCCATTAAATGTACTTCCACTATACCTCTATCTTCTATTTCAGTTCTTCATGTTCCTTCTTTTCTAATACCACTTCATGTTCCTTCTTTTCTAATACCACTTCATGTTCCTTCTTTTCTACTACCAACTTCTTATCTATTCAATGACTTAGCACATCACTAAATTGTCACATTTTTCTCTTATTGTAACTTTTGAATTTGGTGATTGGACAGAAACTTGGCAGTGGTAGTGCAGTTGATGGCCTCTATTACCTAGACTTAGCTTGCCTCCAGTGACACATGGGACTTCCAATCAGGCTTGTCAATTTGTCTACGACTCTGATGTGACCTCTCTTCATCAATGGCATCATTGCCTAGGGTATTCTCCTTTATCGGTATTAGAGTCCCTTTTTCATTCTTACGTTAAAAAATGTGATGAAAACCAAATTGTGTTAATCGTGTGAATTAGGTAAACACAGACGAACATTCATCATATAAATGAGGCACATTCTGAACCATTCTCTGTTATTTATTCTGATGTTTGGGGTTTCTATCGAATTGTTTCTCATTAGTGGCTCATTAGCTTTATAGATTCTTATTCTCGTATAACTTGGAATTTTCTTCTTCATTTGAAAAGTGAAGCTATAAGAGGTTTTCAAGAATTTCATAACACGATTCAAACTCAAATTGATGCAAACGTCTATATCTTCCACAGCGATAATAATTGTGAATAAGGCAATAATAATGTTTTGGCAAACTATCTCTATTAGAATGGCATTATCCTTCAAAACTCCTGTTAATACTCTCAAGAACAAAATGGGTTGGCAATGAGAAAAATTGCTATTGGGTAGAGATAGCACGCACACTTGTGTTTATAATGAATACCCATAGTCGCATTTTTATGGGGAGATACAGTTTTGACAGTCTCTTTTCTTGGTCTCTTTTCTTATTAATAGACTTCTAGAATTTCTTGGAGGTAAAAGTCATCAATCATTTGTTCAACACAACACTAGCCTTTCCCTTCTTTGGTTGTGTTTGTTATGTGCACAGTAAATCTCACACTCGAAGTAAGCTAGATCATAAATCACTTTGTTGTATTTTCATTGGCTATTCACTCACCCAAAAGGGATATAAACATGATCATCTGCATTCCAACCAAGTGTTTGTCACTGGGGATGTTACTTTATTGGATTCTAAAGCTTTTTCCTCTCCTCCTAGGGAGGAGAATCATACTTATGAATAAGATAGATATTGAGCCATGTACTAGTAGCTTTATTCCTTCTTCCACTATAATTTCCTCTATTCTTGTTCCCAGTGCCCTAAATGATACATCTCAAGGAGTCACGAGAGTCACCTGATAGAAAAGATGAGTCTAAGCTACGAAACAATGTTCATCAAGGAAAAAATGAGGTGGTCTCTACACCACCACCTGATCTACCCTGCTCCAAATCTGATCCTGATGATGCAAGTTATGTAAAGGAGGCAAGGCTGATCACACAAGGGTATTCTAGTTGGGATCTCCGGCAGTTGGATGTAAAAAATTGTTTTCTTCACAGTTATGTAAAGGAGAGAAGTGTATATGGAAGTACGACTTCTACAACTAAAGAAAAGGTTTGTAGGCTGCATAAATCTGTGCATGGCTTAAAACAATCTCCTAGAGCCTGGTTCAACAGATTTCATAGACCTATGATAATTTTGATACAACCAGAGTCGGGCATACCAGACAATGTTCAGTATACATGTAAATGGTAAGATTACTGTTTTTATCGCTTATGTTGATGTCATTGTTCCGACAGGGAATAACAAAGAGGAAATAGAAAATATCAAAACACGAATGGCCAAAGAATTTGAAATTAAAGATGTTGGCTCTTTGGAATATTTCCTTGGTATAGAGTTTTTGCGCTTTGGTATAGAGGTTACAAGATCTTCAAGTGGGATCTTCTTATCGCAAAGTATTTGCGCTTTGGTACGGAGGTTGCAAGATCGTTGAGTGGAATATCACAAAGGAATTATTTGCTCGATCCACTCATGGAGATAGGAATGTGATGGGGAACGTGAGCAAAGATCTAAGGAGGCAATTCTTATATTTAGTAGAGGATTTTATTATTATAGGAATTCATGTGTTTAATTAATCATTTCTCCAAAGAAATGATTCAAGAGAGCCTTCTACTTTTTATACATATGGCCGTTGTAGGTCTAAACCAATAAAGGTTGTTGTCAATCCAAAGTGTGAAATTAATTTAATTTCTTCTCTATCTTTGGAACGATCAAACTTGCAACCTAAACCAGTCCCACATGTCTCTGAAATTCCTTGGGTAAATGGCACTACTATTACAGTTACAGAGTTTTGTATTGTTCTTGTTACTTTTGGGCCTTACAAAATTCTCATAGATTGTTATGTTGTGCATAAGAATGCTGCGCATGTTTTGCTTGGCGAGAGTTGGATGTATGACTATGGTGGAATTTATGATGAAATAGACAACAGTTATACGTTTAAATGTCATCAAGGACGCATGTGTTTGTTGACAACAAGGCCTTATCAAGAAGTTATAAATGCTGCTTTGGAACCTAAAGTTGAGAGGGTACTTCAATTGTTCCCGTGGCAGAACTGGGGATGTGAAAATTAAGAAGGCTACACTCGTGGAGGAAAAGACTTGTTGTGCATAGTGATCCTACCCTTGAGGTTGTTAATTTCTTAGATACCAAAGGCAATAGAGATCAAGTGGATATAGTTTCTTCAACAGGTTCAGATTGTACCGTAGTTTCTTGTGCAAGGCAGATGGAAGAGATTCCTGATGGTTTTTACCAGCATGTTACGGAAACACTTCACAAAGGTTGTACAATTGCGTCAGATGAAACTGCTAATTAACATGGTTACAGTGGAGTCGCATATTAACGAGTTTGTCGTAGAACCACCTGTGGTTGTAGAAGATGCTTTGACTGCAGTTGAGTATGTTGAATTTGTTCTTCCAGAATGTTTGCTTGAGCTGGTCATCAATGCAAAGAGAGTTCTCTTTTCACTGCTTTCCTCAAAACTGTGGATTTCTTTCCATGTGAAGCTTTTATCCAAGGCATTCCAGATTTTTCTGTTGCAGATTTGTTCATGTTTGATCATGTTCTTCTATAAAACTCGAGGACGAGTTTTTTCCAACAAGGGGAGAATGATGGGGAACATGCGCCAAAATCTAAGGAGGCAATTCTTATATTTAGTAGAGGATTTTATTATTATTGAAATTAATGTGTGTAGTTATTATTTATAGTACTAATATTGAGTAGACTATTATTTATGCTTTATTAGGCCTAATGGGCTTAGGGTTTTATTATTAGGGTTTGTTTCCTATAAATAAAGATGTACGTCGTACATTGTAATCAGACTTCTCTCCCTTCTGCGGTTGGGAAACCCTAGGCCCTAGCATTCCTCAGTGGTCGAGCCTCCCTAGTTTATCTTTTCATTGTTAATTTAGTTATTTTCCATTGTTTCTTAATCTTGTCCTGCATTAGTATGTAATGATGTAATCCAGCTGATTTGCCCATAGAAGTCGCCTATCATGTAGTGAGTGGTACCGGACCTAGTGTAGATAGGAAAGATATCATTGCTCAGTAGGGCAGCTGATATACTTGGCGACATTTCGCAGGCTCTTAGAGTTAGAGTAGTTACTCAATTTATGCATATGCCACGACAATGTCACATGGAAACTATGTTCCAGAGTTTGAGGTATCTCAAATTCTGTTCCAAGAAAATGCATTCTATTCACACCACTTGGTTATACAAGAGTTTACGAGAGTTGAAGCTTTATCTACACCGGCTATGTAGAAAGCCATCATTCTATGTTTGCCTATTGCTTATTTATTGGTGGCAATCTTGTCACTTCACATAGTAAGAATCAATCTCTTGTGGAGAGATCTAGTGCTAAAGCGGAATATCATGCAATTGTCTTGGATACTTGTGAGATACTGTGGCTTTGAATGTTTTTAGAGGATTTGTGTGTTGCAACTTCAGGAACTATGCGATTGTTTTGTGACAATAAAAAGTCATTAGCACTGCAATCGCCCAGTACAACATGATCAAATAAAGCACATTGAGATCGATAGACACTTCAACAAAGAAAAAATCACTAGTGGACTTATTTGCTTACCTTTCATCGTAACAAAACATCAACTTGCCCATATTTTGACTAAAAGTCTTTAGTAGTAAAGTCTTTCATCCACTCCATTCCGAGTTTGGGCATCCGAGACATCTACGCACGAATATTAGCATTTTAAAATAACAGTACTCCACCCCTCCCATATTAGACATCCTACCTACTTTGGGTTGTTCTGAAATTAATGTCATGTTTCTACAAAAAGTAGTTTTTTAACCAAGTCTTTCCAACAATAACCCCTTAGTTGAAAATGTAACACATTGAAAAGAATTTCAACATAGAAAATTGAGATTATAAATGTACTTTGTCCTGTTTCTTCTTTATTATTGTCACTCCGTGAAAACACATACTCTCTCCGTTTAAAAAGGATGGCTTAATTACAGATCCTTTTTTGTCCCGAATAGATGGCTTACCTACATTGATATAGTATATATTGGCAGTACTTTTTTATTTTAAGTGGGAAGACAAACTTATTCACAATTGTGAATACCCAAGATAGATAAAGTATATTGGAGAACTAATAGTTAAATTTAAATTAAGCACACTATTATACTATAAGGGTAATTTGGAGGAAAAAAGGATTTCTTAAACAGTATGTAAAAAAAATTAAGTATGATGTTTAGTTTGGGACAGTGAGAGTAATTGTTATTATATACATAGTATATAAGTAGAAAAAATCCAAACAAGAGAAAAAAAAATGGTTTTAAGAACTTGTAGAAACACTTTTCTTTATTTTGGGTTTTTAACATCAACTTGTCCTACACTACTACAATTTGTACTACGCAACCTACACAACTATACCTCTACTGTACCTTGACCAACAAAGTCAGATTATCATGCTTTCTTCCTCTCATACATACCTTTGTATGCATCTATCTATTCATCTCCTCTCACATCTTGTCACTCAAATCAAGGTCTCACCCAATTCAAGCATATTTGATCATCAGGCTAGTTCATGAAGATTCAAAACAGATTCTGCTTTCTGATGTTCTGGTTTCCCCTATTCAAATGCCAGCTAGTACCAGCACACTTAAGTTCCAGGTATCTCTTTTAAAAAGAGTGGTAGATATGATGTCTTACTAGTCCATTTTTGGTGATCATTTTGAAATTGTTCAATCCCACTGCAGTTGGTCTGCTGATGTATCAAATATTTTTTCGCTTTATTTTCCCCTCTTCTCCTTTCTGCTATGCTTTTTCTTCTCTAGAGAATACCTAGTTTTGGAACCAAAATTCCTCTCTTTTTGATTTCATCATGCGCAATGTGAGAACTTAAAACTAATATCCGTTTCGTTCTTAAAGTCTTTTTCCCCGTTTCCAAAGCTTTTTTCCGATTAAGTTTTTGTTGGGATTTTCCACATTCAAAACAGAAGATGCCACAGGAGTTTCTCGAAACCCATGGGCCGAATTTCAATTGGTCACATGTCTATTGGAGTCTCTGGTCATGGGCGTCAGCATCACCTGCTGGCTGCTGCCACTCGTTGCCTCGCACCGTATTGTTCTTGCCAGATGCTGTTCACATTTTCAATACTATGTTACCATATATATAATTTATAAAAGAAATTCCAGCAGAGATGAGATCCCCTCCAGTCCCTGGCTGAATCCGCCCCACTTAGAACAAAAGTTGGCTGACAAAAAAATTATTTTCTCCTAAATGAGTTCTAAACGATTTGACCACTCAGGGCTGTGTTATTAGTTGAGGGATAGATGGTGGAGTTATGGGTACTAAAAGAAATAAATAAATTTTCTTAATCTTGAAGGTTAAATACTACCTTTGTTACTATGATAATATCATTTATAAGATCAAGTACAATATGCATGCTTAAATTCAAGCATGAACTTGGAGCTCGAAAATAGTTTAAAAGCATAATTGTTATAATAATATAAAGCATAATAAAGCCCAACCATGGGAGGATTTCTGCTTTTGAGCCAAATCTGGGCAGACCTCTGCACACTCATATTCGACATGTTTTCAGCCCTATGTCAGACTAAGATCATCAGTGAGGTCATCCCGTGACTCACGCCATCATCTATAGATAGAAGATGAGGAGTAAAAAGGAATGAAAGTGATTTAAGCACATAAAAAAGGACCCATTGGCTATGGGTTCCAGATGCTATTAGACTTCTTTCCCATCCCTCGAAGAGGTATTCCATCTTGCAATACATAAAGAAACCATGCGACAAAATGTAAACAAACCACAGCATGTTACACCTGTTTTCAAAGTTCACGCAAATAGTAGGCAACCATTAAAAAATCCTTCTAAGGAAAATAACCTAGAACATACCAAGCAAAGACGTTTTTTAATCTGAATATTGGATGCAAGATGGCTACCTCCTGCCCCAATCAAAATGGTATCCCCAGGCCTGCATGTCACAAGCCATGGGTTCTAAGTTTCATCCAAGCGAACAACTCTTTTAAAATCAAAGCAAATGTATGTTTACTAACCTAGCAGCAGAGACAGCTGCTTCAACATTAGGGAAAACTCCCGGCTGAGATAAACCTTCGACCGAACGATCAACTCGCAACCATAAACGAGGGTGACATGCCAGAAAAAGCCATCTGTGGCAAACCAGGGCGGTGTTATACCGATCTGCAAACTCAACGAATATTGAGCGACATGAAATTGTATCACACAATAATATTGAGTCTATATTTTTTAGCATTAGGTTACTGCATCTAACATGAAAACAACAGCCATTCCAAAACAATCTCCATGCATATTATTTGGCTAATTGCAAAATTGTTTTTATTTTTTATTTTTTTGACAGAAAAAGAAAACATTTTATTAAGCAATAAAAACATATACAACACAAATAACTGGAGGGCAAGAGTAATTGAGCAGCCAGTTAAGGCACCAACCAAATCTACCACCAGTTACATACACACACCTGATGCTCTATAGGTAAAAGCTCTTAGAAAAGCCACCAGATTCCAATAAAAAATCCATAATCCCATCTCATTATTCTGAAACATCATCTAACGATACACACCAGTTTACAGCACCTTGATTTCATTGCACCCATCCATTCTCAGTCGCAAACTCTACCACCCAATACCACCCATAGATTGGAATACCATTGATGAAAGGAGCCCTTTATTTTACTAAATAAACACCAAGACTTCCATAAGATAGAACTTTCACCATTTACAATTTCTCTCCAACACTTTCTTCTTCCATTAAAACATATTTCATTTCTGGCCAACCAAAGACACCAAAAAGTACAAGCTCATTGCAAATTAATCAGAAGCTATATGACAAACATGGAAAGAGTAAATACATATGTGGACGGGTTTGTAAAAGTCGAGTTAGGCAGTGACACCATCCCAACCTAGGAATATTGAACTATGCGGTCAAGAAAGCATTTAATGTATTAGAAGCTGTCAGCAGTTGTTAGGTGGTATTGGCAGTGGACACCATCACAATAGGCATCAAAAGTTAAAAAAATAAAATAAATAAAAATTAAAAACCTGATATGTATTGTCTTAGTTCACAACTTGTGATTATTAACCAACAAAGGCCATTAATTGTTGATGAATCAAATCAGATGCCATCTAGAGCTTGAACACATATATAAAAAAAAGAGATATCCAAGCAATGGATTCATAATTACATCAGTTGCCACCACCAAATGATGGAAGAAGAGAGAAAAAAATCCCTTCTCATTCGCTATTCTTTGTTCTAAATTTTACGGAGTAACAGTGGCAAAAGCAGTTCATGTCTTCATGAAATGGGGAAGCTTTGATCTTAAACGGTGTCTGGCGACTTCAGCTTAGGGTTAAGTATTTATTTCAGCTTACCATAATACCCTTCCATCCTTTGGGTTTTTACTTTTTACTAAATTAACAAGTGTACTTTTCAACAATACTATTTTAAACACTTATATCATATCTGTAAATGTCTTCATTAAAATTTGTTGAATATATTTGATTTTAGGTTGACATGTACATCTTAGGTTTATTTTCATAAAAATAAAAAAAAATAAAAACAGTTGCACTTTTATGTAACTAAAAAATAAATAATTTTAATTGTATCTTATATATAAAATAGACATAATATAAAACAATAATTCACAATGACTAGCTATGAAATATAATTATTTTTATTGTAACGCGTAGGATCCCACCTAGATGTTTCCTTGTTACTGCTTACAAGGTCTCGGGCACTCAGTGCAAAACATTCACCTGAAAGCTTAAATCCAACTAAGGTTTTTGACAACACTGCATTTGGATATCCCAAAGTACATCCAGAAACATAAGTATACAATGTACACAGAGCTAAAAAGATGCCAAAAAAATAATTTATTCTAGAGTTTCCCTGATATGTCAGACATGAACTATAGCCCCCAACAATCACGTTAAGATCTTCTAATGCCATGGGAGGGGTCAAAGAACCATGAAACTAGTGGTACTAATACAGTATACAAACTAGTGCAATAATTAGTTTAATTTCTCATTCACATTAAAATTCAAAGGTTAGATAAATGGTTGTTTGCCATTGGTAAGTAATTTCATTCAAATCCATGTGGGAACAATACTCTACTCATTACTTTACTTCTAATTTGACCGTAGATGCTTGCACTGGAATTTTGTGAACACCTATTACTTGGCTGCAGATGAGATGTCAAATAGAGAAAAGCTATGAGTAGCAGCCTGCTATATTCCAACAGTTTGTACAGAATCCTAACAACAAAATGTATTTCAAAAATAAAATCTCTATTTTCTGAACTAAGAGATGATAAAAAGCAAACCTTTGCCATTTTAGACATAGTATTTGAACAGAAATCCTATATATAGGCTGAAACATGAAGCACTCAAAAAGATAAAATTATACTCCCTCCATTCCAAAAAAAGGCAACATTTGAGAATAAAATTTGTTCCAAAGAAAGAGGAACATTTGCATAATTTTCACATTATTATGTCATATTTTTTTAAATTTGTCATTACAATCTTCTTATATGATCTTTAATTAGATGTTCATAACAAATTTAATAAGAAAATTTTATCATTTCTACGCGTAATTCTTAGTCAAATATGTAAAATTAAAAGTAGTCAAAAGTTCAAATGTTGCTCTTTTGTGGAATCGGAGGGAGTACTAATTACAGAACAACTTCTGAACTGCAATGAAAATTTTTTTATATTTTATTTTGTTTTGGTTGGGCTTCGATGATTCAAGACAAACAATCTAACAGAACAACACCTCAATATTCAAACTTGTACATGATCATCGACAGAAATCAAATTGTCATCTTCTTAAGCCAAGCCAATTAAATAAATGGATCAAAAACTAGGTCTTGGTGATGAATTACAAATCGACACATCAATAGGAGAAAAGAAAATCTTTCTTCAAATTGACAGACGAAATAACATAAAGCATTCACAAATTACTCTGTATTATCAATTAATTTGAGAAAACATAGATGAATTGGAGATTGGGATGGTGAGGGCAAACAGTATATACCTGGAATTGGGGATAAGAAACTAAAGATGTGCATCAAACAACCATCGTCAAGATTGTTAATATGTGAATGATCAGATGAGTGTGCCGATAAACGCTTCCACTTCCGTTTCTCAGCCATTGAATTTAGGGCTTTCTTCGTTTCTTCTCATTTATTATCATATGCTCCATTAAACTCCCCAAGCCCGGAGTATATTTTAATAATTTATTATTAAGTAGTATCTAAAATATCTAAAATATGTGCGCTTGCATATACATACATACATACATACATATATATATATATATATATATATATATATATATTCTTGACTTAAAAAGGTTTGCTAAAATTAATCATGAAATTTTCTTAATTTTTAATTTAATTTTTTGGATTGCTTTAGTATGATTTGGTCTTTTTTAATCTATGAGCATTATCTTTAGTCAGATTTTTGTAAAATTCAGCTATATAATTTAGGTTTCTTAAAATTCTCTGTTGATTTTTATCTTTAACTTCATCAAAAAATTTATTCGCAAATTCAATTGATCTATTCATAGAAGATAATTACCTTCACTTATTTCATGACCTAAAATTTTGACTTTAGTCTGAAATAATTTTTTTTTTTTTTCAAATAACACAAGATCATTCTGTTGAATTATATGTATAAAAATATTTAAATGTTTAAAATGGCTTTTCAATTTGCTAGAGAAAACCAAGATATCATCGATGTATACAATAATAAATTATGAACGAGGATAAAAAATATCATTCATAATATTCTGAAATTCAGAGGGAGCATTTTTAAGGCTAAAAAGCATAACATTCCACTCATAATGTCCAAATGGTACAGTAAATGTGAGAACCCGAAAATAAAAATAGGAATATATGAATGATTTATTCATATTATGTATGAAGGATTAATTCACATTCTATATGAATAATTAATTCATATCTTAAACGAAAGTTTCTTTGCCAATGTGATATCCAAAGGAATATAAATACATATTGAACTCAAATTTTTAAATGATCATTTTAATTAGGCACTAACAAGAAATAATAGTAAATATTACTTGAGGAAAACTCACTATAAGGAAGAATTGCAGTGTATATTATTGACCAAGAATTGATGTGTGCAAGTGATATAACTATATTATATCAGGGTTTGAGTTGCACGTGATCCATGGCTAGTAAATCAACTCCAACAGTACACTCCCAGATATCTGCCTGACTTTGTTTTTAAATATATTTCTTGAAGAAAAGAGTGTTGCATAAGGCACCAACGAGAGGAGGATTTTTGTCTAATACATTGTCGACTATGATAGGTGATTAACTGACTTTTGGTAGCCGCAACACTGGCCAATCTAGTCAATCACTTCATTCTAAGGCATGTTACTATCCAATACAGCCGTTACCACTCACAAAAATGATCCAACTACTCTTGTTGTTTGACAAGTGATATAAACATATCATTTGGAGTACAACCATAGCCCCACTCCTATAAATTTCTATCCAGCCGACCACCCACATAAATTTCAAGTTCACTTTCAAAAGCAACTGTCCTTCTCGAGAGCAACCCAAACTTTTAATTTCTTCTAAAGTTCTGCTCTTTTCCTGTACTATTTTGTCATTTTATTCATGCCAAGATTGTAAAATATTTTGTTATTTTGTTTAAAAGGTATTTTTAACATCAAGAGTTATTAATCATATATCCTAAAAAATTATCCAAAAAGAGAGTAAGAAATATTGAAGATTACCTAATAAACAAACTATCAACTTCCAACTGTTGTTATATGTCAATTGCTAAAATTGTATTTAGTCACCATGTTGTGTTTTGATGAAATAGAGTTTTCTAGTGTTAACAGTTGTTTATGAAGGTAATAAATTAGGAGGAAGACTCAAGTTTTTCCTCCTAAACCTCTTAGGATAAAACAAAAAAATTTCAAGAACTTCATAACCCCACAACTGTGAAGCTACAGTGGTGTTTTCACCTGGGTTTAAGTGGTTGTTGAGATGCAATAATAAACACTGTAGAAAAGTTGATGAGGAAAGGTCCTTAGTAAGATTTATCTATTGATGACTTACTTTCTGCAAAAAAGAATCACCACAAAAAAAAATATAATTTATCCACCGATGAGTTTGACACTGACTTGTTGAGTTTGGCATTGAACAATTTATCCACCGATAAGTTTGGCATTGACTTGTTGAGTTTGGCGATGAACAATTTATCCACCGATGAGTTTGGCGTTGACTATTTAGTTTGGTGATGAGTTTGGCGACAACCAAGTGGCTTTGGTAGTCAAATGAATTACCAACGAGTTTGGCTATGAACAAAATTTTTTCACTGATGGCCAATTTATCCCCTGATGGGTAATTTATCCCCTAACGGGTAAGACATCCCCTGACGGGTAATTTATGCCCTGACGGGAATTTTATCCCCTAACAGGTAAGACATCCCCTGATGGTTATCCCCTGATGACTACTTTTATGCTACAGTGACTATCCACTGATGCGCAATTTATCTTTAAGGTGTAAAATGTTATTTTTTTTAATTACATAAGATAATATTAATTAATTGATAAATCCCAACATTTCAGATGTCAAATTAAAACATTAAAGATATAAGGACATCACATATGTGCATTCTCATATCTGTATTAAAGGCATGAATTTCTCATGTTATGTCAATGTACATGTTTTACAGAGTGTTTCACTCACAATTGATTTGATTTAGAAATAGCTAAGGTCAAAGGCAAGTATATACTCACTGTATCTTTTTCATTTAATACGTATTATCATTCATTCGATATACGTAATTATCCAGTGTTATGTTATATCCTATTCAAGTTCAATATCTTCAAAGATAAGTAACGTACGATCCATTGATCTGATTTACGTGAAAAAAATGTTGTATTAGAATGAAACATTCTTTGGGCGAATGTTAGCTATTCAAATTCGCTAACATGTCAAGGTAAATCCTATATGAATATAAAAAGACTTAATTCTTTTCTCACCCCATACTTGTAAAGTATATCCGTGTGGGTAATTAAATGCTTGTGGGATGCATCTGCCTGGCATCCTGGGCCTAGAAATGATAGGGAATAGAAACTGAGACATCGGTAACCGAACCCTCGCAGATTAAAGATTTCTGCTTTGACTACGTATGTCATTATGATGAAATTAGACAGTGGTCAGGTTGGCCAACTGATATACTGTTTGATATGGAGTTCCTAAGGGCACGTGCGCTAAACAAACATAGTTACAAGACGCATGTCAATTATTCAAGATTCTTTCAAGTAAAGGGTCAAATCTCTTGTTATCACTCGAGGACCCTGGAAGCTATATCTTTTCAATTTATTGAGAGGTGTCGACATTGTCTCCGCTCAACCTCACAAACACTTAACCTCTATAAATTATCTATCTTTCAAGACTCACCCAATACATGACTATATACTTGTGAGCGTAAATCGCTCATGTGGCTATTATTAAATGTTTTATAGGTTATGGCGAGAATGTCAAGTCATCTAATAAGGGCAAAACGAAAATGGCATGATGAACATTTTCTGATTGCTCTCTTGTGGATGACATTTAAAGGAAGAGTGAAGCATGAGGTTATTATAGAGATGTTTAGATTATAAGGCCTGTATGGGCCCCTCACAGACTTCCGCTATAATTATTTTGGACAATGTAATAGAGATTACTATTATTTTTTTTATTTATTGATATGCATGCTTGGATGATATTTATTTTTCTTTTGTCATTTATTGATGGTGCTCGAAGTTCGGTATGAAATTTTTGGGGCCGCCACAGTAAAGGATTGTTGGGTTTCGACAAATAAAACGCAGCGGAATAAAAAAAAACGATTTAAAATAAAACAAAACCCTAACTCGAGGATCCATGCGAAACAATTTAATACAGATGGTTTAAGATTTTACCGATTAAGCCTGCCGGATCTGAAGCTTTGATGAGGGTGTTGAACATCTCCGAATCTTTAACGTAATCCAATTGGACGACGCATCTACGGTATCCACACGAACACCCCACGAATTGTCTCATGATCCGAAGCAAGGAGAATTGCAGTACTAGCTGCTAAATCTGTTTCTCTCTCTCTCTCTTAACTCTAGTCTCTCTCTGATGAGCGGCTAGGGTTTTAGAAAACGTATATCTCTGAGAGAACAACTGATATATCCTATATATAGCTGTGTATAGAGTAATTTCAAACCCTAATCTGATTAGGAGAATAAAATCTGAATTTTATATTTATTATATATTTTAATCAAGTCTTACTTAATTAATATATATGTCAAATAAATATATATACGTATTTTCTTCCAAGGGACTCTAATATATTTATACAGATTACATACATATAATTTAAAGCCATGATTTAAATAAAATCAATCTTATTAATATATATTAAAATCACTGACATTTAAATTATATCTCCTTAATAAATGTTCTTAGTGTGCGACCCTGTAAGTTATTATTACGTTGGCAATAATTTTAAATCATATTATAAAATTATAAACAGTGAGTGACATCTAGTAATACATTACTGTTACCTAAGTAATAATAAAGTCATTGATTCGACGCAACCTTTTCGTGACCAATGTTTCAATGTAATTTAATCCTTTTAACCTTGATATCTAAGATTAAATTCAAGGCATGGATGTGTTATCCTCTTCACAATTTAATCTCAGTTTTCTTGATCAATGAGTAGACTATATGAAACAAATCTCTATTTGAGCACAGCCATGCATTTCATAATCTCACTCAATCAAGAGGCCTATAGATATCACCCCTAATTTATAGGAGGGTTAAATTCCATCTACATCATTCCCATTTTTCACATAACTCATGATGTATCCAACAATTACTTTTATCGTCCACCCGGTTAAAGGTGACTTTTGGCAATGTCAAAACACATAACTCCTTATGTAGAAATGTCATGACTTCAGGTCGAAGGACCATTACATCATTGTCACTATGAGAATTACTTATGACACATAACATAATACTCCATGTAGAATTCTCATGGTGGGTCTGTCCAGTACACTGTTCTCTAACATGGTACATATGCGTCAACTTCATATATCTCGTATATATTTATGACCAATGAGATGTGGCCATCAGTCAATCCACATACTAGTCTCAATGTATTATTGTTGTCCCACTAACAATAATACTCGACTAGGAACATTTAAGAATAATGATATGTATGTATAACATACTTATACGATCTCATATTCAAGTCACATACTTGAATCCATATAATTAATATCATTTTTCTAAGGACATTTATTATGTTAACATTTATATAACGCAGTAAATAAAACATAATGAAAGAAATTATCATTTAACCAAAACATAATATAAATATAGTGTTACAATCATTACATAATTGGCCACTAGGGCATACACTCCAACAAGGCTGTCTTATACTTACCTTTCTTAGGGATTTGGATTTGCCAATATTCTGATTTCAAATCAAATTTAGAAAAGATATATGCTTCACTTAATCTTTTTAGTAAATCTTTTTTATTAGGTATATGATACCTAATCCATTTCAAAGTTTTATTTAAAGGTTTATAATTTATGACTAATCTTGGGACTCTTCTTTCAATTTCTGTATTTTTATTGACATAAAAAGCAGCACAACTCCAAAGAGCTATACTATCTCTATTCAAAGATTTTTCTTTCAAACCTTGAATTTCTGTTCTGCAATGTTCTAGTAATTCTTTATTCAGCTGGATAGGTCTAGCTTTTGTAGGAATCATAATATTATTAAAATCATTTTCAAACGACAATTCTACTACATGCTTCTTTATATTCCAAAAAGTTGTAGGTAATTCACTATACAATTTTTGTTTTAGTTTATTCTCTATTTGTGTAATCCTATATTTTATATTAATATTTTGTAATTGTGTAATAATTTTTTTTATTTTTAAATCATTCTAAATGAAATTTAATTGTCTTTCCTTGCATATTAAATGATCTTTTAATTTATTTGTTTGTTTTGTTTGTGGGTTAATAATAAACTTAAAGATTATAGATTTACCATTAAGAATGGTATATATTCCTGAGGAATCAATCTAGTTATTGGTTGGATCATATTGATAAATGGTGTTCCTAAGATTAACATTTGACTTAATCCTTTTACTAATACTAGATTAGTTTTTATACATATATCATCATTATAAATATTAATATCAGGTAATTTATAATTTAAATTCATCCTTTCACCATTAGTGGTAGTTAATGTTTGTCCTGATTTTATTTTATCAAAATATTTCGTAGGAATAATTCGTTCTTTTATACAATTTAAATTTGTTCCACTATCAATTACAACAATAACTTTAAAACTTAATTCCTCATTAATAACAAGAGTAATATAAGCATACCATTTTTGATATGTAATTTTATTCATGACATTTAAATAATTAGTAGTTTCTCCATCTTCTATTTTTAGTCCTTTTCCTTTAGTATTAGAAGATTCTTCTTCCTCTTGATATGGTAGGTTTCTAAAACTTCTATTCTAACTTTTAATAATTTGATTTATGATTTTAATTAATTAATTTCTTGTTTTAAATCATTAACAGTTATCTCCTTTTGTGGAGTTTCAAATCTGCTGATGATTTCCTAAAAATTATAAGTTAATTTCCTTTTATTGAGAAAATTAGTCTCAGCCTATTTTTCATAATCATTTAAAAATTGTAAAATAATTTTTCTCTTTTCTTCTGAATCTGTTATCTTTTCTATGATATCTAATATCAAGTTTTGAGATGTTGACAAAACATTAATACTCAAACCATTTAAATCAAGAATATATTTATAATAATTAATTTCATTTATACAACGACAATCTTTATGGTCATCTTCAGATTTTTCACTTTATAAGATAGTATAAATATCATCTTCCTGAATATTATTAATATCATTATCGGAATCTGAATCACTACTGTTTTCTGGATTTATCAAGATAGACATTATTTGAGTTTTTAATTCATTACTTATATCTAATTCCTGGATTTTCTTTTTAACCCAACAATTATTTGCATAATGACCTATTGATAAGTGTTACTTTTATATATTTTATACCCTCTGATTATTAATATTTTGACAATATTTTTTATGGGTTAAACAAATTTTTTTCTCTTACTATTGCAGGTTTATGGGTTATGCCCATATAAAGAAAAAGACGGAGAAAAATCATAATTTTCGGATATAAAAGACCAAACCCGCTAGATTTGGACGGAGTTCAGTATTTTGCCCATAACTTTCTCTTTAGAGCTCCATTTGTTGCGGTTAAATAGGCGTTGGAAAGCTTCAACGAAGGGCTACAACTTTTATTCAGACACCAAACTACGATTCAACCATTTATTATGCTGAAATTGGATGGCAAAACTACAGTTAAAATCTGATGTTATTAAAGTATGGAAATACAACATGTAATTGTTAAGTATAAATCATTGGGCTTGGCCCATGTGCTGCACCAAATAAAATAATGCAAGCCCAACTAAAAAAAAGAGTAGTTCACTTGGGTTTTTCGTTGGAGGCTGCTAGACTTAGAAATAAAAGAAGGCAGCTATAGAAGGCAGAGGGGGAGGCAACCACATAAGGCAAAAACGGAGGTAGATACGCTACAACGAGCATAAAGGAGCCACACCAGGAAAGCAAAAATACATCAAGAGAGAAACAAGGCAGAAACATAGGGAGAGAAGAGGAGGCGCAGACCAGAGAAACAGAGGGAGACAAAGATCGATCATGACTGAAGGACGAAGACAAAGAGCTTAAAGTTCGACGAAAATCAACTACAACTCATCCAATTTGGTTCTTCTAGTTCAATCTTTTGCTATTAATCTTTAAGTTGTTATTTTTATTAAGATGATGATTTTCAGATTTTATACAATTGATTTTGAGGTTGTTTTCAATATCATGTCTGGCTAATTTCTCTTATCCTAGGACAAAGATGTAGTCTTTTGATTTTATTTCAATGGAGTAATTTGATTGAATAGTTTGAGTTTATCTAGTTACAATTTGATAGTCTTGTTATTATTCTTGTGATTATTCTGGCCAAGTAATTACATGTTCAAGGTATTGAATGATGGAGCGAGAGTGTGGAAGTTCAATACTAGTTCATAGGATTATCAAACTTCTTGTAGTATAATTTTAGAGATAGTTATACACTTGAAGTGGTTTGTATAATTGCAAATTTCATTGTTTTTCATGAGTTTATATCAACTGTTGTGATCATGAAAATAGACACAAGGTTTTTATAGACATGCATAGTTTACCTTGAGAGAGAAAATTATATAAATTCAGAAATTCGACCATTGTAATTAGTTGATTCTCAAACCTGAGATTAGTCTATTTCCATTGGAGTAAGTCAACTGGTGAATTCTTAGTCCTAGAACCTTTACCCATATATTTTCTTGCAACCAATTTTCTCGTGTTTGCTCAGTTTTAATAATAATTTTTATATTAAGTCACATTAAAAGAGCCACTATTAAATTGTCTAGATAATATTAGGAGTTTCTTAATTTGGTACTTGACTACCCTTCCTCGTGGGAACGATACCTTGCTCACTTTGACCTATAGTACTTGACCCATACACTTGCGATAGGTTTTTGATTGATCACCTATCTTTCCACATTTGTGACAAGTTGTTAGGTTTTAGAACATTTGATGATGATTGTCTTTAGATTACTTAGAATACAAATGTATAGAAAGTGTTAATTAGTAACACTGAAGTTTTGTAGCCAGTAGTTATCTCTTTGATTGTAATTTATTTATTATTTGTAAGTAACTGCTGGAATGGTGTATCGAAGCTTCAGAAAGTCAAGATGTGTATTTGATCCGTTAGAGTTTACAAAAAGGCTTATCGGAGACTAGGAAAACTGGTCAGAGACTAAAAAGATTTTATCTGTCGGAGACTAGTTTTGCCTGTCAGAGACTAGTTTTGCCTATCGGAGACTAAGACTTAAGTCATCAGGGACTAGGTCTAAAGAAGTCAGATACTAAAGCTTATGTCATCGGAGACTAAAGTTAAAAGCATCAGAGACTAAGCTGATGTCATCGGAGACTAAGCCTTAACGCGACAGAGACTAAATGATTCTATCGGAGACTACACAAGCTGACGTCATCAGGGACTAAATGTACCAAAGACTAATAATGACGTTATCAGAGACTAGAGTTGAAGCATCAGGGACTAATCGTGAATTATTTCCTGAAAGATACAGAGTTCGAATTAAAAAGGAATGTCTTCCACGTAAAGTAAGATATTATTGAAGACGTAACTGGTAAGGAAACTCACCATATTTCTTTTCCTAATCAAAAAGGAAAGATTGTATTTGATTCGAATAAGGAAGCTGAATTTTATTCAGAATAGGAACTGAGTCAATAGAATTCAGTTGTAAGGAAGCTGTAATAAGTTTTACAGAGAATTGTAATTTGAAGCTGTATAGGTTTTTCATAGTCATATATCTTTTCCTATACAGAATAGAAAAGAAGCTGATGATCATGTTTATTATGATTGTTAGAATTTGTAATCAGTTGTGAAATCGA
>CM025786.1:53743013-53781890 GCA_014636745.2 Centella asiatica
TATCAGAGACTACCTTAGTCCCCGATAGTCAACACTATCAGAGACTAACTAGTCCCCGATAGTTAATACTATCAGAGACTACCTTAGTCCCCGATAGTCAACACTATCAGAGACTACCTTAGTCCCCGATAGTTAATACTATCAGAGACTAATCTTCTTCTAGTTTCTTACAAGTGAACTTATCAGAGATTAGGGCAATCTTCGATCGAGGGTAATATGGTAGTTATCCCTCCCACGATCAAAAACGGTTCACTACCCTTAAGAATTGCAAACGTTTCAAACAATTTGATAAAACAAAATTCAAACATCTTTGCAATCACAAACACTCAAGCTCTGAAATTAATTTCTCTCTGCAAATACTCTGCAATTTAACCCTTTTTCAAGTTTTCTTCCAAAGTTCATAGATCTCTGAAAATGGCCGCTAAAACTGTTATGTTCAAGTTTGGAGACTTTGATATCATTAAGACAAACCATGCAGGGGTGACTGATAAGCATGTCTTTGAAGCCCAGTACCACCCCTTTGTGGATTTCCTTCAACATTCCAATCTTTTGAATGCCATTTACGAAGCCCCCATCCAAGTCACTGAGGTTATCACGGCTGTCTAGTCCACTACTACCATCCAGGGTGAGAAAACTGACTCCCCTGTGGTAAGTTTCAGGTATGCTAATAATGTCTATACCATAGATCATACTGTTGTAAATAATTCTTTACATTTACCTGTTCATGAAAACTATGACTCACTTGCTTCTGATGAAGAAATTGTTTCTATGTTTAAAAATTTACATTATTCTGCAGAAATTACTTATGTTGGGTCTATAACACGACCCCATCTTAGGCAAGAGTGGTCACTATTTTTTGACATAATCACAAAAGCATTTTCTACTAAGTGCAGCGGCTATGATGCTATCACTACACTCACACAACAAATCGCTTTTAGTGTGTTATATGATAGACATCTTAACATTGGGCTCTTTATTCTGCAAAATTTGTTGATAAAACTTAAAACCAGTAAAAATAAAATTTATTATTCTAGGTTTTTGATGATGATTGCTAATTATCTAATTCCTAACCTTGATATTACTGGAATGCAAGTTTTTTACCAACTGTTTTGCAGAGTAAAAGAATATTTACAGATGTGAAGTATAAATCTGCAAAGGTAATAGTCCCTTTATTTTTTCCTCCTGTCATGAGATCTATTCTCATTGACAGGCTTCCAAATCTTTATTCTTTGCAAGTTTTTGAGGATATTGAAAGCCAAAACCCCATTAATCCTCCAACCACTTCACATCAACTGTCCATAGCCCCCTCCACAGTCTCTCAACAGATTGTGGTTGTAAAACCAAAGACAATCACAAAACTCCCAATTAAAAGAAAAATAATTGAGGGAGTAAGTGAGGATGAGGGAGAGCAGGAAGCTGAAGTTCCACTTCAGAGAAAGAAGAGAGCTATAACCCTTAACCAAAAGCAATCTATTGCTTCTCAAAAAGCAATAGAGGTTATAAGGACAAGCAGTGAACTGTCACCATCCTCCCAAAAGGATGTTGACATTAAAGAAAGCTCCCAACCAGGAACACACTGTACAGAGTCTGCACAACCTCATGTTCACCAACAAGAGGAAACCCAAAGAGAGACAATAAAAGATAAGAGTGACACAAGGAGTGCACCCACAGAGTCATCTTTTGATGTTCCTCAATTTTCAATGTCTGAGGAACAACCAACACTCCAAACTGTACATTCTTCTCCTTTTTCTCCCACTCTTGATTCTTTTGTTATACATATGATTGATTCTCTTGATTTTTCCCAAGAGGAGCCAATAATCGAGACAAGCTCTCAAACAGATTCCATGGATAGATCCCTAGCCCAAGATAAACAAAGGGAACCCCCTATCCATGTTGTCACAAGCACTTCTCAAACCCCCACTTCTGTAGGACAGAGTGACACCATCCATATGAGTGAGGTTGTGAGAATAATTAATGAGAGTCAGGCTCCTGACCTGGAAAAAGGAGAGACCATACAAATACAAGAGAGTCAAGCTTTAGATAGCTTGGAAAAAGGAGAGATAGGGAAGCTGGGTGCCCAACCCCAGGCAAAAGGAGAGGGTGTAAGCAAGGATGAGATCTTTGAACAAAAGAAAAGAGAGAAATTTTCAGCAGGTTTATTTCTACAACCTGTTGAAACCAGCTCACAAGAAGCTCCGGTTTCTTCTGCTCCCTCCATCAATATCCAAACAGAAGAATCAGAGAAAAGTCCAAGCACAGGGGATGCAACATTACATATTATCTCTGAGATGTCCAATGTAGATTTTGAAACTCTTTATGGTCTACAACAGTCTCAAGATCATATCTCTGAGTTAAAGACAAGGCTTGCAGATGAACCTGTGCCTGAAGAAGCTCCAGAGCATAATGTTGATGAATGGCTTGATGCCTCTTATGCCAACACTCTGGAGGAAACAGCCGCCCACTTGAGGCAGGATTATGTGACCAACATTGGGTCCACTGCAGCTGCACCATCCATTAAAGATTTACTTGAAGAAGTAACCAAGGTGGACAAGAAACATACCAAGTTTCACCACTTCTTGGTTACTGGCATAAATGGTGCAGTGCAACAAATAAAGGAAAGGATGGAGTTGGAGATAGACAAAATCAGAAGGTGCTACGAAGGACACTTGCCAAGGAGGACAGTTACTGCCATTGATACTTTTATCAAAGACAAGTCCAAGACTGACAGTCGACTTCAAGCCCTAGAAGCTAGTATCCAACTCCTGATCCAAAAGCAAGACAGAATGGAGCAGCTACTGATGCAGGCAATTCCAAATCTGGCCCCTCCTCTCAAACCAAAGATGCTTATGTCAAAAAGGGGGAGAGTGGTCCATCTAATGTTCCTGTACAAAAGCACAAGTCTGGTCCTGTCCTTGATGCAGAATTGCAAGCAATGATGGACAGGATCTTAAAGAAACATGCTGATCTTCCAGTAGCTACGACACAACTTCCAACAACAACAACAACAGCAACAACAGCAACAACAACAACAACAACAACAACAACAACAACAACAACAACAACAACAGCAACAACAACAACAGCAACAACAACAACAGCAAAAGCAGCAACAAAAGCTTCTCCTTTTTCTACTGCACAAGCCCCAACAATAAAAGACAAAGGCAAAGGTGTCACGGTTGAAGATTCAAAGAAGAAAACTACTACTCAACCAGGACAGCCCAAGCTATTGGGGGATGCCATGAAGACAGCTCACTTTCCTACTCCAGTTGAACTGATAGTGGATGGAAAAGTGGAGTTAGTTTATCCTTAAGAACAAAAGCTGATAGAATCTGATGCATTATTAGCTCAGAAACTTCAAAAGGAGGAGGATATGGCAGCAGCAAGGGAGGAGGAGGAGTCAAAGAAGAAGAAAAGCTTTACAAGGAGATCAAGTGCACAGAAAGCAGCCATAACCAAAAAGAAAAATAAAGAGATGGAAGAGGCTGAAAAAAATCAAGGAGGAAGAGGCTGAAAAAAATCAAGGAGGAAACCCTTGGTTCAGGAATCTACAAAGAAACCTGTAACCAGGGCAACTATTGAGAAGCCCACCTCTCAAGATCCTCCAAGGTCAACTGAGACTGCTTTGGTGACTGTGAGTGGACCAACAAAGCCACAAACAGTTTCATCAAAGAAGTCTTACAAGGTTGAAATGGCAAGTATAGAAGAAATCATCAAGGCCCTTAAGAAGACCACAGAGAAGATAAATCTGGTAAAGGGTACAAATAACAAAGAAATTCTCCATGTTTTCTTGAAAGATGGAGAATCTCTGAAGTTTGAAAAGCTAGCCTTGGAGGGACAAAAGAAAGAAGACCTAAAGTGGTTGCTGACTGTTGTGCTTGAGACTTTTGATCTCAACATAAAACTTCGAAGCCAGATTCAAAAGGTGATGAAGGTGAAGCATAAGGTGGATATTGTGCCGGAAGCTAATCCTAAACCTCTAGGATTATGGTATGAGACTTTTCATGGGGAGAAAGTCTTCTTTGATTACAACAGAGATATTAATAGTGTCAGTGAGCGACATATTGAAGGATTTATCAGTTTGCTCAAAGATGCTACAGAAGAAATTGAGTTGGTGCTGAAAAAGCTGTTGATAGACAGACTGAAGTTGCTGAGGAAAAACAGAAAAGAAAGGCTGGAGTTGTTAAAGAAAAGATGAGGTAAACTTGTTGTGTTGGAGTTGTTTGATAAAAGTAAGCTATAATATTTTTTTAAGCCAGACTTATAGGATTTAAACCTGAGTCTTGGTGGTAGCTGAACAACAGATCAAAGATCTTAGTTCAGAATACATTTGTAGTTAGCAATTCTTTATTCTTTTTCTAAGTAATTGTAATGTTGAGTTTTGACATCATCATCAACCTTGAAATTATGCTTATCATTCTGATATTCATAATTAGGGGGAGATTGTTAGGTTTTAGAACATTTGATGATGATTGTCTTTAGATTACTTAGAATACAAATGTATAGAAAGTGTTAATTAGTAACACTGAAGTTTTGTAGCCAGTAGTTATCTCTTTGATTGTAATTTATTTATTATTTGTAAGTAACTGCTGGAATGGTGTATTGAAGCTTCAGAAAGTCAAGATGCGTATTTGATCCGTTAGAGTTTACAAAAAGGCTTATCGGAGACTAGGAAAACTGGTCAGAGACTAAAAAGATTTTATCTGTCGGAGACTAGTTTTGCCTGTCGGTGACTATTTTTGCCTATCGGAGACTAAGACTTAAGTCTAAAGAAGTCAGATACTAAAGCTTATGTCATCGGAGACTAAAGTTAAAAGCATCGGAGACTAAGCTGATGTCATCGGAGACTAAGCCTTAACGCGACAGAGACTAAATGATTCTATCAGAGACTACACAAGCTGACGTCATCAGGGACTAAATGTACCAAAGACTAATAATGACGTTATCAGAGACTAGAGTTGAAGCATCAGGGACTAATCGTGAATTATTTCCTGAAAGATACAGAGTTCGAATTAAAAAGGAATGTCTTCCACGTAAAGTAAGATATTATTGATACGTAGCTGGTAAGGAAACTCACCAGATTTCTTTTCCTAATCAAAAAGGAAAAATTGTATTTGATTCGAATAAGGAAGCTGAATTTTATTCAGAATAGGAACTGAGTCAATAGAATTCAGTTGTAAGGAAGTTGTAATAAGTTTTACAGAGAATTGTAATTTGAAGCTGTATAGGTTTTTCATAGTCATATATCTTTTCCTATATAGAATAGAAAAGAAGCTGATGTTCATGTTTATTATGATTGTTAGAATTTGTAATCAGTTGTGAAATCGATATAGCAATTGTTTATAAATTGATTTGAGTTTTTGTTCTTTATATTCCGCAAGAAAGTTTAATTTCTTAAAGAACAAGTAATTCGAATAGTATTCAAAGAACTTGTATTCAAACCCCCCCCCTTTCTACAAGTTCTCGGCATCTCACTGGGAAAACACAAGTTATATCTCTTTTGAAATTACTATTTTTCTTAAAAGGTTTGTTCCCTTTTTGAAATTCCTTTTTATTAGGAATAAACTTTCTAGGTTTCTTTTTGTATTTAATAAATCTTTTTCGCTTATTTCTCTCAGGTTTCTAACCTTAGAAGTAGGAATATTGTAAGCAAACTAACTACAAAATTCTCCTAATTGTTTTCTACTAGTTAGCCCTTGCTTCTTTAATTGAGCTTTTAAATTTAAATCATTGCACAAAGCTAATTCTTCAGCTGTGCATTTTGAGATTAATTCTCCATAGGTATAAGAATCATAAGGAATATTACTTCCTCCATTTTTATTTCTAATTCTGGTTTTTACCTTTTCTGAAAATAAAGGTGGTAATCCAGTGATAAATTTTTCTTTCCAAAAAGAAGAATTTGCATCATTCCTAAGGGCTACCTTAGTTAAAAAAACATCTTTATACCATCTGAAATGTGTTAATGTTGAACATCTTAAATTCGTTAATAATTCTCTACTCCTATCCATAAGTTGAGTAGGTTAACCAATAAAATGCTTTATTATTGATTGAATTAAAGTATAAGCAACCTCTTCTTGATACGAAGGTTGTGCTTCACTTGTTGTTGGATCTATTGATTGAATTATTTTAATTGAATTTAAAATTTTATTTTAATGATTCTGGTTTATGATATTAACCCACCAACCTTTTAATTGTCCAATAAATCCTGTGACAATTATCTGTACAATTTGTGAATCAGTATTTCCATTAATTCTACAAGTTGAAGCAAACATAATCATTCAATTTACACAACTTATTAATTGATATTTTGGTGTACCATCTATATTCCATTCATAGATGACTTTAGGATTATGTTGGAGCAAAATATGCTCAAGTGTTTGTAAGGGGGGGGGGGGGGGGGGGGGGGTTGAATACAAACTTTTTGCTCTTCTTAAAACTTGTTAGCACCGGCTGGAATAGCTACAGTCACCATAAAAACTTAAATGAAATTAAAATGAACACACAAGCATTCAAGTTAAAATAGTTGTATTAAAACTTGGTGTTTTTCTAGAAATCTATTTAATCACAAACGTGATTAATCAGCTACAAATTCTGTAAAGAGTTACAGCTTCTCTGTAATAAAATTATAGCTTCTTTTTCCACACTCACCAGCTACTAATTTCTTTGAATATATCTTTGCAGATCTATTACAAAGCTTCCTTATAGTGTTTGTTGCGTGGCTTCTTGTTTTTTTGCCTAGTTTTCCATGTAACAACTCTTACTGTATGTATAGTAGATTAGTTGGTGAACCCACATGCTAGACATGCTTCAAGTTTCAACATAACCGCAGTTCTGTCACATCAATGTCCTTTAGGAGTGTTATGTCATACTGCTGTTTGCTTTTGTTGCTTCTTTTTCATCCCCTGATTTGCATGTCATTAATGCTCGAGAGTTATTATTGGTTAACCAAACTTCAAGGAATATCTTTCCAATTATACCCCTTGCTTCTGTGTCAAGTATCAATGATTTGCATGTAAGTCTTGATGACGTGTGGATTAGGTCATAACAATCCACTGATGCCAAGTCCTAATAGAAACTTGATCAGTGCTTCTGAATCCACTGATGCCAAGTTACTGATGGCAACTTGATCAGTGCTTCATTATTTACCGATGTCAACCTCTGATGGAAAGGCTTGATTAGTGCTTCATTTATCCATTGATGTCAAGCCCTGATGGAGGCTTGATCAGTGCTTCCTTTATCCACTGATGTTATGACATACTTGTTATCCACCGAAGGGTTCCACTGACGAGTGATCTTTTATCGTTGCCAAACTTGTCGGGAAATTCTAAGTCATCACCAAACTCGTCGGGCAAGTTAATTCATTGCCAAACTCGTCATCAGTGGATAAAAATGACTATCGCCAAAGTCACTTTTTATCCATCAACAAACTTGTTGTCAGTGGATAGAAATGACTGTCACTAAACTCATTGCGAGATAAGCTATCGCCAAAGTCATGTTTAACCATCGCCAAACTCATCGGGAGGTATGCTGTCGCCAAAGTCTGGACCCAAGAGTGTTTCCCCTGATGGGTTCCCCTGACTAGGTCATGCCCTGATGCCTTTCCCTGACGACTTCCCCTGACTAGGTCATCCCCTAATGAGTTCCCCTAATAGCTTTCCCTGACGAGGTCATCGCCTGATGAGTTCCCCTGATGGCTTCCCTTGACGAAGTCATCACCTGACGGGTTCCCCTGATGGCTTCCCTTGACGAAGTCATCATCTGACGGGTTCCCTTGTTGGCTTCCCCTGACGAAGTCATCACCTGATGGGTTCCCCTGATTGCTTCCCTTAACGGGTTCCCCTGATGGCTTCTCCTGATGGTGTCATTGTTGGAGTGTATGCCTTAGTGGCCAATTATGTAATGATTGTGACACTATATTTATGTTATGTTTTGGTTAAATGATAATTTCTTTTATTATGTTTTATTTACCACGTTATATAAATGTTAACATAATAAATGTCCTTAGAAGAATGATATTAATTATATGGATTCAAGTATGTTACTTGAATATGAGATCATATAAGTATGTTATATATATATATATATATATATATATATATATATATATATATATATATATATATATATATATATCATTATTCTTAAATGTTCCTAGTCGAGTATTATTGTTAGTAGGACAACAATAATACATTGAGACTAGTATGTGGATTGACTGATGGCCACATCTCATTAGTCATAAATATATACGAGATATATTAAGTTGATACATAGGTACCATGTTAGAGAACAGTGTACTGGACAGACCCACCATGAGAATTCTATGTGGAACATTATGCTATGTGTCATAAGTAATTCTCATAGTGACAATGATATAATGGTCCTTCGACCTGAAGTCATGACATTTCTACATAAGGAGTTATGTGTTTTGACATTGCCAAAAGTCACCTTTAACCAGGTGGATGATAAAGGTGATTGTTGGATGCATCATGAGTTATGTGAGAAATGAGAATGATGTAGATGAAATCTAACCCTCCTACAAATTAGGGGTGATATCTATAGGCCTCTTGATTGAGTGAGACTATAAAATGCATAGCCATGCTCAAATAGAGATTTGTTTCGTATAGTCTACTCATTGATCAAGAAAACTGAGATTAAATTGTGAAGAGGATGACACATCCATGCCTTGAATTTAATCTTAGATATCATGGTTAAAAGGATTAGGTTACATTGAAACATTGGTCACGAAAGGTAACGTCGAATCTATGACTTTATTATTACTTGGGTAACAGTGATGTGAGAACCCAAAAAATAAGATGAATTTTGTTGTATGATTTACTTCACTTTATAATTAATTTCATGTATGAAGGTTTAAATTAGGTTAATTTCCTATTTTATATTTTTATTATTTTGGGTGTGAATAATAAATTCATATTTTAAAGAAAATCTTATATCAATGTGATGTCCAAAAGTTTTTAAGTATATTTTTGAACTCAAACTCCTTTAATGATTATTTTATTATTATCATATTTCTCTTTATATTATATTCAAGCACTTACCAAGAGTAAGTGTATTTCTCACGTGGGGAAGGTTTTCATGCTACAGTACTCGTTTTGAACTAAAGACGGCAATGAGACAAGAGCATTAATTGCACTAGGTCAGGATTGAGAGCACGTAACCGTCAAACCAGCTAATCTACTCCAACAGTACACTAGATTGTTAGCTGTGATTGATGATTGACTGACTTTAGCAACTGTTGCATCCACCCTTTCTCACCGATCACTTCCTTCTAAAGCTTGTTATTTCCTTCCACAGCCAATGACTGAAATCTATTTCCAAACAATCCAACCGCTCTCATTGTTCAGCAAGTGAGATATATATATATATATATCTTTTGGTTACAACCCTAGCCCCACTTTCATAAATTTCTATACAGCAAACCACCCTCAAAACACAGGTTCACTCTCAAAGAACAACTGTCTTTCTCAGGAAACAAACCAAGTTTTTAACTTCTCTGTAGCCAAAAAAGGTAAGAACACTATACTAAAAGCTCTACTCGGTTTCTGCGCTTTTTGTTCTATTATGCATGCCATGTTTGGGAGCATACTAGGTTCATTCACTTTCAAAAGTATGACTTACTGCATGCTTTTATTTCAAAAGCTATCCTCTTTAACCACCTGGTGAACAACCTTTAACTACCAAACATTTTCTTTTTATCAGTAATGAAAACACCATGCTTGAGTTTTCTTCAACCTAAGTCCTTAAGGTTTAGTAGCATCTATGAGTTGTGGTAGACGATAAGAATGTCACTTACTGCAGATGAGATGTTGAGAGTTGCCCTAGTCATGGTCTTGGTCACCTGGTGAGAACACCACCCATGGAGGAGTGAGAAAGACACCAATGTACCTGAGACAAGTTCTAAACTTAGTCTCCGACGGGTTGGAGTTAGTCTCTGACCCTATGGAATAGTCCCTGGGAGATTCCAAGTTAGTCTCCAACAACGTAGATGTTAGTCTCTGATGAGATACGTTAGTCTTTAATGAGATACGTTAGTCTTTGACGAGATAACATTAGTCTTTGGTGAGTTAATGTTAGTCTCTGATGAGATACGTTAGTCTCTGACGAGATACGTTAGTCTCTGACGAGATAAATTAGTCTCTGATGAGATACGTTAGTCTTTGATGATGTTAGCCTTAGTCTCTGACAGGCTAAGCTTAGTCCCTGATGAGAATATTTCTTAGTCTCCGTTGAGTATATGTTTCCCGAGGAGTTTGGTGCTGACTTGTCGAGTTTGGTGTTGAACAACTTTTTTCCTAGGAGTTTGGCGATGATCAGGATCATCCCCTGATGGTCAAGGATCATCCCTTGAGGGGTAGATTATCCGTTGATGACCAGTCATCACCTGATGGGTAATTATCCCCTGATGATCACTTTTCATGCTTCAATGTTTTTCCACTGATGCGCAGTTTGCCTTGAAAGTATAAAATATTATTTTCTCAAATTATTTTATGATGTTGTTAATTATTTATTAAACCTTAAAGGTTCAGAATGCCAACTTAAACATTTAAAAGTTCACGGACATCACATGTGCATCTTTTATCATATATTTATCAAAAATATAGATTTCGCATGTTATATGTATGTTTACAGAGGGTCACACACAAGTGATTTGAGTTGATATTATAGCTAAGGACCAAGGCAAGTATATACTCACTCTATTTTCTTTCAATTAATATGTATGATCATTCCTTCGATATGCGTAATGTATCCAAGATATTTTTATGACAATACTCATTATTAAATTTTCTTCAAAGTTAAGTAACGTATGATCTCTTGATCCGATGTACGTGAAAATGTTGTTCTAGAATCAAGCATTCTTTGGGCGGACGCTAGTTATTCAAATTCGCTAACACGCCAAGGTAAATCCTATACGGATATAACAGAACCTAATTCTTCTTACCCCAACTTGTAAAGTATATCCGTGTGGGTAACTAAAGGCTAATGGGTTGCGTCTACCTAGCACCCTAGGCCTAAGGATGCTAGGGAATGGAAACTGAGGCATCGGTAACCGAACCCTCGCAGACTAAAGTTTCTGCTTCGACTACGTATGTCTTTAAGATGAAGTCAAACGATCAGGCTGGTTAGCTGATATGTCGTTTGATGAAGAGATGAAGTCAGATAGTAGTCAAGCTGACCAGGTGACGCACTATTTGATGAAGAGAGGGCAGATGAACGATTCAAGATTTCTTTCACGTAAAGGGTCAAATCCTTCGTTGTCATTTGGGGACCCTAGAAGCTATATATAGATTCTTTTCCAAAGTTATTTAGAGGTGTGGACATTGTTCCCGTCCAATCCTCATAAACACTTAAGCCAAGAAAATTCTCCTATTCTTCCTTCAAAGCCACCAATACTTGATTATATACTTGCGGGTGTAAATCGCTCATGTTGTTATTATGTAATGTTTTATAGGTTATGGCGAGAAGGCTGAGCCATCTACTAAAGGCAAGGAAAGGATGGCATAGTGAACGCTTTCTCATTTGCTTCTTATGGATTGTTTATTTATTTATTTTTAGAAAGAGCGAAACGTGAGACAATTTTTTTTGATTTGTTTAGGTTGAAAGGCCTGTGTGGGCCCTCATGGACTTCCGCTGTTAGAATTATTTTCGGATGTTTGTAATAGAGAATACAATTTACTTCTCTTATTTAATGATATGTATGCATGAATGTTGTTTTTGTTCTTTTGTCAATTTTGACGGCGCCCGGAGTCCGGAAAGGGATTTTTGGGGTTGTCACAAGTGGTGTATTACTAGATGCCACTAACTGTTTATAATTTTATAATATGATTTAAAATTATTGCCAACGTAATAATAATCTACAGGGTCGCAAACTAAGAACATTCATTAAGGAGATATAATTTAAATGTCAGTGATTTTAATATATTAATAAGATTGATTTTATTTAAATCATGACTTTAAATTATATGTATGTAATCTGTATATATATTAGAGTCCCTTGGAAGAAAATACGAATATATATTTATTTGACATATATATTAATTAAGTGAGACTTCATTAAAATATATAATAAATATAAAATTCAAAATTTATTCTCCTAATTAGATTAGGGTTTGGAATTACTCTATACACAGCTATATATAGGATATATCAGTTGTTCTCTCTAATATACATTTTCTGAAAAATCCTAGCCGCTCATAAAAGAGAGACTAGAGTTAAGAGAGAGATAGAGAAGGAAATCTAGCAGCTAGTATTGTAATTCTCCTTGCTTCGGATCGTGAGACGATTCATGGGGTGTTCGTGTGGATACCGTAGAGGAACTGTCCAGTTGGATCGCGTTAAAGATTTGGAGACGTTCAACACCTTCATCAAAGCTTCAGATTTTGCAGGTTTACTTGGTAAAATCTTAAACCATCTGTATTAAATTGTTTCGCATGGATCCTCGGGTTAGGGTTTTATTTTTGTTTTAAATCATTTTTTTTCGCTGCGTTTTATCTGTCGAAACCCTACAGTCATCGCCTTGATATAGTATTTTTAGGCTTCTCCTGATGTGTTCTTCTTACTGATGTCTCTTAAAAATACTTCTCCTTTTGATCATTGATACTGTGTTGGCTTTTCCTAGAATGTCTGTTGTGCGGAATATTTATCTTTTTAAGTACCAACAGCCATTCCTTGACACTGTCGAGTCCGTTTAAGTAAACACTAATGACTCGCCCAGTGCAGTGTAGTTCATTCCCTGATGACTAAGTCGACCATCAGTGGGTGCAAAAACTCGTGCAAATATACTAAGATTTATAGAATACCTTGAGCATTTACAGTTGCACATTTATTCTCTAAACATCATCATCATCATTTATCTCTAACAGATTATAATATGATTGTCCTACAAGACTCTTTTCTTATAAAACTAGATCAACCAGGGTTGGCCTAGGATAATAATATCTACTTGTGGCTTGAGGTATATAGGACTATTGAATACCAAAATTACCTCCAATTTTATTCATATTGATATCTTGAGTAGTAAATTGTTCTTCAATGTTTTGAACATTTTCACTATCTATTTCACTAGAATTTTCATCTTGTCCTATGACATTAAGATGTTTTTCTTTTAGATTTAAATCCTTTAATTTTTTAGTTAAAGAGATAATAAACTCATCTTCTATTTTAGATGTAAATTTAAAATCTTTAGATGTCATCCTAATTGATGGTTTTATTATCGGGTCTTGAATTCTTAATATTTTTGGTTTATCATTTTTACCTTTAAATGATTCTACTTCATCTAATTTGTCTTCAACTCTAGTTAGTTGAGATCCTGTTGTTTGTAAAATTAAATTAGTACAATTATTATGACTCATTATCTTATTAGTTTCTAAAACTTGATTGTTGGCTAAATTAATTTTCGTAAAAGCATTCGCTTTTTAATTGCCACAATCAATTTCTTCTAGAGGGGATGAATAGAGACTATTTCTGTGAGGACCCATAATTCTAAATAAGAATAATGTGTAAATAGGATTAATTCCTATGATATATGAATATTTAATGCATGAGTTTTATGTCAATGTGATATCGAAAATAATCAAGTATTATAAATTGGTATATGAGTAGTCTACTGTTGGTGCAAAATAAGCTCAACTGTTTGTAGAAGGGGGGGGGGGGGGGGAATACAAACACTACAAACTTTTTGCTCTTTTTATCTTTTAAAAGAACTTGCTGGAAACAGCTGCACAGAGCAGAAAAACTATGTAATATGAACACACAAATTCAAGTTAAAATAGTTATATTAAAACTTGGGGTTTTTCTAGAAATCTGTATAATCACAACTGTGATTTATAGCTACAAATTCTATGAATAAAATTCACATCTTCTCACACTCACTAGCTACGAAAACTTTTCTCTAAAAAATAAATCTCTCAAGAAATATATTACAGAGCTTCCTAGTGTTGTGTGCTTCTATGTTTGTTTGATCTGTTGGATAGATTCAATCTCTCTGTGTTTTTGTTGCAATGAGAATTCCTTTGCTTATATGTCGAATAGTGGTTGAAATCATGTGCTTGAGACGTGCTGCTATTCTCAACTTAGCTGCAAGTATGTCACATCGAAGCCCTATGTGTCAGACTGTTGCATGCTTTGTTGCTACTTTTTCTTTCCCTGATTTGTGTGCATTTAATGCGAGGGAGTTCTCATTGGATCAAAAACAAACTTCAAGAAATATCTTTCCAATTGATATTTCTTGATTCTGTAACACGTTACGTTGATTTTCGTGTAAGTACTGATGACGGGTGCATGCTGTCATAACAATCCACTGGCTACCAGCCCTGATGGACTTTGATCAGTGCTTCTGAATCCCCTGATGCTTATTGACTGGATCAGGGCTTCAACCTTCACTTTAGTTTCACTCAGTGCTTCTTGATCCTGATGGTTATGACTGACGGTATACACTGATGGCTTCCACTAATGCCATGTTGGCCATTCCCCCTAACGAGTTACCTTGATGGTTTGGCCTGACACTGACATGTCCTGAAGTGTTTCCCTGACGGGTTGGTCTGCCTTCGTCATCCCCTAACGGTTCCCCCTGATTGGTTACCCTGATAAATTCCCCCTGATGGGTTCCCCTGATGAGTTCCCCCTGATCGGTTCCCCTGACGGTACTTAATCAACGTAACTTTGTTTAGAATATCTGATGTGCGAAATACTTTAACTGTTAACAAGTAACATCAGACATTCTTTTTCACTTTGTCAAGTCCTTTGTATGTTCCATTTTCTGACTTGCCTTGTGAAGTTATTGACCATCCACTGATGAATGAGTTTATCATTAGTGGATGCAAAACTTGTGCTGATCTTATGGTTTATAAAATACCTTAAGTATTTATAGTTACACAATTTATTACTTAAACATCATCATCATTATTTAACTTTAACAATCTCCCCCTATTTATGTTTATCAATTTGATAACCATGAATCCCTAGATGCACTAATGATGATGTCAAAACCAATACTACTTACATGAAAGAATTTTGAATGAACTAATAAAAGAATTTCTGTACAAGTATTTTCCTATAACTATTACAAAAAGAATGTTGTATTAGACGTCAGGATCCCTTTTCCTTTTTGCTGAGATAAAGGGCAATGGATGACTTGATTCAATCGGTTGGGAGTCACTTCCAAGGCCTTGTCTTCTTTGATCTAGGTTTTGATCAGGAATCCTTAGTCTATTGTCTTCTCCTCCTGCTTCCAGTTGCTCCAGCTCCCTTTGAAGAAGTTTTTTGAAGTTGACAATGTTGATGTTGCTGCTGGATTCCAAAGTTTCAAGGACAGATTTTATTTCTTGAACATTGGCTGCAACAAGTTGTGACCAGTAGAAGGTAATGATCTCCCCCTTTTTATCTTTGAATTGAACACCCATGGGGCTTGTAATCATTTTTGGATATTCTTTAAATGCTTTTACTGGTGGCACATCCCTTACTGCAGTGTTCCCATCATCAGCTTTGGTTTCTTCAATCTCCTTCACTACCTTCTGAATCAGCAGGATTCTGAACTGGATGACATGTTCATTTTTGTGATAAGCTATTTGGCTTAGAACATGCATCGCTTCCTCCAGGTCGAGACCATCAACGTCTTTGATTTTAATGTTTTTCTCCTGCCCATTAGTGGATTTGTAAAACAGCTTCAAAGGTCTTTCCAAGGCTGTGGGCAGACTCCTATCATCGTTGATGGCTCTCCTCAGCTTATCAATCAATCCCCTCAAGTCTCTGTTAGCCACTGACGATTTTGAAATTAGATTCAGAACTAATCGCAGCTGTTCAACATCCATTCTCCTAAACCAGTCCATTGTGACATTGAATTGCGACCCACTTTTAAGTTGCACTGTTATCAGCTGATCCCTTCTATTGTTGAACCTGACATCTATGCTTTTTATGGAGAACATAAATGACAGGTTTTTGTGCCTTTTTTCTCTGAGGGATTCAGCTAGAGTGGGTGGACCAAATGCTGTGGTAATAGGAGAAGGTGCTTGGTCCTTGGCTTCAAAAGACTTAGGTGTGGTGGCATCAGGGTCATCAGTTTTGTCTTGGTTCTTATCCCCTGATGCACCTTTAGGGTTCTGAGATCTTCTTTGCTGAGGATTCCTGGAGGTCCTGGGCCTGACACTTTTCTTCTTCTTTGCTTCCTCCTGTTCCTTTGCCATTTCCCTTTCTTCATCTTCTTGAAGTTGCTGTGCAAATAGTGTATCAGCTTCCACTAGCTTTTTATCTTGAGGGTAGACCAGCTCCACTTTCCCATCAATTACAGCTTTAACGGGTGTTGGAAAGTGGGCTGTCTTCATGGCATCTCCAAGTAGCTTAGGCCCTGATTGAGTGTTGGATTTCTTCTTTGGTTCCTCAATCAGGATACCCTTGCCTTTATCCTTGGATTTTGGAGCAGGAACAGGAGCAGTCACATCCCCTGATGGTTGACTTGATTTCTCAACAACATCCCCTGACGACTGCTTGGTAGATTTCTCCCCCTTTTGACAGCATCATTAGTGGGAGTTGAGAGTCGGGATGTGACTTGAAGAACTTGTTGCAAAGTGCCAGCCATGGAATGTTGCAGAGTTTCCATGTTGATCAGTTGGGAAGTGAGATCAGCAAGCTTCTTGTCTATCGTGTCAGCTTGTTTCTTCATCCAGAGTAGAGTCTGGCTGGTGACTAGGGAGTCAACAACTTGTTGTACATTTTGTATCTTTGATGAAAAATGTGTATACAATTTTTGATTTTCTATATTTATTGACTGACCAATCATGATCTGTAACTTTAACACTTTGATCAAGATTGGATCAGTGGTCCTAGTTAACTCTTGCTTTAACAACTGTATAGTGTCCGACATTTGATTCTGCTGAAAGTACAAATCAACTTCGATGAACTGGGAAAAATCATCTTGTGGAGCATCATCTTCATCACTTTCAGAGCTTGAAGTTGTATTTACAGTAACTGTGATTTCTCTCTGTTCTTTATTTACAAGGATCTCATCCTTATCTCTCTCATCCTCTCCCTTTTCTTTGCCTTCTAAGGCATCACTTGTATTCTCTCCTTTTTCTTTGCCTACTAAGGCAGTACTCTCTTGCTCTCCTTTTGCCAAAGTCCTCTCAAGGGTTTGACTTTGCCTCTCTGCACTAAGTATTCTCTCAGTCTCACTCAAAATTGTCCTAGAGGGGCTCCTATGGGCTTGGAAATCATCAACTGTGGCCAGTTCAAGTGATGTATGTACAGATTCTGGTTCTACAGTTGTGATAGGAGTAGAAGAAGAAGTAATGTGTGTATGTATAATTGGAGAAGTGTATGTTTGTATAGAAGAAGTATTTACAATTGGGGGAACATAAAGACTTATAGCTGTGGTATATACATTGGAATTTATGTCCCCTGTCTGATCATCAGTGATTGTTTCAAGGAAAAATGAGTCAACCATTTGAGAGTGGTGACTTTCAATCACTGTGTCAGGGAATGTTGGCTCCTCCATGAATTGAGAAGATGGAGAATCTGATCTTATGACACTCAATGTTTGTGTCATTATATCTGAAGAAATTTGAGGAACAGAGAAAAAAGGAAGTGGTGTAGATGGGAGTGTTGGCTGAATCACTGAATGATGAGGTGATTCATCAAAAGATGCTGTAGAAGAATGCTTATGACTCATGTTGATCTTATTGAGAAGCTTCTGAACTATAACATCTTGAGTGGTGTTTGCACTCACTGTGTCAGATATCTGCAAGTGGCTCTCAGAGACCCTGATGATAGGTTCATCAGTGTCTATGGTTAGTGTATGTGCCTTACTCAACTGTGTCCCTGGTTGGGGACTATTTCCAATAACTAATTCCTTTTAAGAGGAACTAGTTAGAAATATGTTTAATTCCTTATCAAAAGCAATATCCTTTTGAGAGGATACTGCCTTGTCAGGCTGTTGGGTAACACTCGTGGCTCCCTTCTTCTTCTTACGCCTGTAACCAATCACGCTCTCTCCTTGCTCCCCCCTCAGTTGATGTGGTAACTTCACTGGGTTTTCTTTTAATCCCAATAGTCTTTTGGGAGACTATGGGTTGGGCTATTGAGATGGTTGGGTGAAGATTGGTTGTTCTACTTGGGTAGGCAGAGAGGTGGTTGTTTTCTTTGCCATAGTAGATGAAGGTGAAGAATGTACAGTTTGAGAAGTAGAAGGTGAAGAATTTACTACCTGTACCATATGCTGCGGAAGTGCAAATGGTTCGGCTGTATACGATTTCTTTATTATTTCTGCAAAAAATTTCTTTGTTTGCTTGTATGTCTGTACAGGTATATCATTTTCAAAAGAAAAATTAGTAATTTGGTCTTTAATAATCATAAACAAAAATCTTGCATAATATACTTCAGTTTTCCTATTATTAAAATTACCTAATTTATTTACAAGGTCATCAAAAATTATTTTACCTATATTTATATTTACATTTTTAATTATTGCGTATACTACTTTCAAAGTTAAAGAGGTAATAACCTCAAAGTTAGAACACTTACTTGAGAACACCTTGGTGATAGTGTCGAAAAGGTAAGAGATCTCCCGTTTCACGTTCACCCTCTTGAGGTCCTTGAACTTTAACACTGCGTTGGGAGCAGCGTTATAGCCCAGTTCCCTCAAGAAGTCGAGCAGTTCAGTATCACCAGGTACTTCCACCAGATCTTGAGTAGGTAGCCCCAAAGCAGAATTAATTCTGGAAGGGGTTATCTTCCCTTTTTCAGAAGAAATCTTGAATGAGATTCCCTTCACCAAATCAGGCCTAGTAGCGGAGTACATGAACTTTGCACTGGTCCAAAGTTGAGACAGTGCTTCACCCGACATTTCTTCATTGGTAAAAATAGCTTCACTATACTTAGAGTTGAGTAGATAACTCATTATCGGTCTGAAGCATTCATTTACCTCATCAATGACGAAGAAACCCACATAGTTCGTGGGTGGGACTGTTAAGTTCCTCGGAATTTGTTGGCGTGCCATGGATGCTTTGAAGATTTGATGTTCTAGGGTTTCTATGAAAACGAGAGAGAAAAAGAAAGAAAACTCGAGCAAATATCAGATAAAGATTAAATGTTTTGGGGAGTTTTAAAAAGTAGGAGAGATAGAGTATTAATACCCGCCTATTAACGTTTGAAAACTTCTCCTGAAAACACGCCATCAGGGAGTCAGTTCAGTTTCTGTGATGACACGTCATCAGTGGGAGAAGATCTCATTGATGAGTTGTCATCACTTAACTGACCGTGAATCCCGATGCAGTTAAAAAAAAATTTAAACTTACCCTGATGATTTACTGTATGTACATACCCTGACCCTGATGCACAAGACGGACACCCTGATCCTGACGCACAGGTCGAACACCCTGACCCTGTCGTACGAGTTGAACACCCTGACCCTAACGAGAGAGCCGGACACCCTGACCCTGATGCGTCCTTAAGGAAGCCCTGCCCCTGATGCATCAGTCAAAACAAAAACAAAACAAACACAAAATGTAGAATATACAAGTATATACATATTTACAATTTGAACATATATAACCACATATCAATTTATTTTATCAAGAACTTATGAAATGAGTTAGAAATACCAGAACTTAGGAATTTGACTCTGACCCTGACGTATAGTTCACCATTCCTAGCTCTCCCACAAGATTTGAAAACGTGGCTTCATCAAGAGCTTTGGTGAATATGTGTTCTAGCTGCTGATTTGAAGGTACAAACTGTAGTTCAATATTTCCATTCATAACATGTTCCCTAATAAAATGATATCTGATTTCTATATGTTTGGTTCTGGAATGTTGCACTGGATTTTCAGCAATGGCAATGGCACTTGTGTTATCACACCTTATTGGAATCTTGGAATAGTTCAGACCATAATCCATTAGCTGATTTTTCATCCATAGTATTTGTGCACAAGAACTTCCAGCTGCAATATATTCAGCTTCAGCAGTAGATGTAGAGATTGAGTGCTACTTTTTGCTGAACCAAGATACAAGCCTTCCTCCTAGAAATTGACAGCTTCCCGTTGTACTCTTTCTGTCAATTCTGCATCCTCCAAAGTCAGCATCAGAATATCCTAGTAATTCAAATCTAGACTCCTTTGGATACCAAAGTCCCAACTCTGTAGTGCCCTTGATATATCTCAAGATCCTTTTCACTGCAATGAGATGAGATTCCTTTGGGTCAGATTGATATCTTGCACAAAGACATGTTGCAAACATTATGTCTGGCCTGCTTGCTGTCAGATACAGCAGTGATCCAATCATTCCCCTGTAAGTCTTCAAATCAACTTTCTTTCCATTCTTATTAGGGTCAATCTTGGTTGCAGTGGCCATTGGTGTCTTTACTACTTTTGAATCCTCCATATCAAATTTCTTGAGAAGTTCTTTGGCATATTTTGTCTGATGAATGTAGATTCCATCAAAAACTTGTTTGACTTGTAATCCCAAGAAATAAGATAACTCTCCCATCAAGCTCATTTCATATTTGCTTTGCATGAGTTTGGAAAACTTTTCACACAGCCTTGTGTCAGTGGATCCAAAAATAATATCATCAACATAAATTTGAACCAAAATCAGATGACCTTGGTGTTGTCTGAAGAACAATGTTTTGTCAATGATACCTCTTGTAAACTTGCTTTCCACTAGAAACTTTGACAGTGTGTCATACCAAGCTCTAGGTGCTTGCTTCAGTCCATAAAGTGCCTTTTCTAGTCTGTAGACATGATTTGGAAATTTTGAGCATTCAAACCCTGGAGGTTGTTGGACGTACACCTCCTGTTCCAATTTCCCATTTAGAAAAGCACTTTTCACATCCATTTGATATACTTTAAAATTTGAATGCGCTGCATAGGCTAAGAAAATTCTTATAGCCTCAAGTCTGGCTACTGGTGCAAAGGTCTCATCAAAGTCAATTCCTTCTTCTTGAAGATATCCTTTTCCAACCAGTCTTGCTTTGTTTCTTACAACAATGCCAGCTTCATCCATCTTATTTCTGACTACCCACTTAGTACCTATTATGATTCTTTCTTTGGGTTTAGGTACAAGCTTCCATACTTGATTTCTTTCAAATTGATTTAGCTCTTTCTGCATAGCCAAGATCCAGTCTGCATCTTGAATAGCTTCTTCAAACTTCTTTGGCTCAATTTGAGAAAGAAAGCAAGCATATAGGCATTCATTAGATGTTGTTTTCCTGGTCTGCACTCTCTTGCTTGGGTCACCAATAATCAGATCTGTTGTGTGACTTCTGGCCCATTTAGAATTAGAGATGTGTCTTGATGAGCTTGCTTGACTATCATCTCCTCCCCCTAAGCCTGTGCTCCCAGCTTCTGAAAACTCTCCCCCTGAATTAGTGGATAATTCAAGGTTCAAGTTATCCCCTGATGGTGCATGTCCTGATGAATGATCCCCTAATGGAGTATCCCCTGATCTGTTGTCCAAGAAATTAACTCTATCTGTTGATGGAGCTTCTACATTGTTTGGATTGACATCAGGAATGGATAAGTTCTCCATTTGTCTGCACACATCGGCTTCAGTCTCTTGATAATCATTTTCATCTTCATTTTCAAACCTGAGTTCTTCATGAAAAACCAGGGTCTTCAAGTCCAGAAATCTCTTGATCATCAAAAGCTACATTTATAGACACCATCACCACCTGAAGTCTTTTGTTGTAAACCCTGTAGGCCTTGGATGACAGAGAATAACCTACGAAAATTGCTTCATCAGCTTTTGGATCAAATTTTCCTAAGGTCTCACCAAAATTCCTCATAATGAAACATTTGCATCCAAAGACATGGAGGAACTTGATGCTTGGTTTTCTCCCTGTCATTAGCTCATATGGTGTCTTGTTGTGAGCCTTGTTGATTAGAGATCTATTTTGAGTAAAGCAAGCAGTGGAAGTTGCTTCAGCCCAAAAATAGGTGGGAATCTTTGCCTTTGCTAGCATTGTCCTAGCAGCTTCTATCAGGGTTCTATTCTTTCTTTCCACTACACCATTCTGTTGAGGAGTCCTTGGAGCAGAAAACGTATGATTTATGCCTTTCTCCACACAAAATCCCTCAACAGCTGCATTCTTGAATTCAGTTCCATTATCTGTTCTCAACATTCTAACCACTGACCCTGATTCTGTTTCCACTTTCTTGATATGCTCAATGATTTGTTGAGAAACTTCTGATTTAGCATGCTGAAACTTTACCCAAGGGTATCTGGAGTAGTCATCCACAATGACCGTTGCAAATCTTTTCTTTGACACTGACATAATGTTGACAGGGCCAAAGAGATCCATATGTAACAATTGAATTGGATCTTTGATCATGGTGGCTTCCTTGCTAACAAAGGATGATTTCCTTTGCTTCCTTTGTTGACATGTTGAACATAATCCTTCTTGGATAAACTCCATTTGGGGTAGTCCAGTTACTAACTCTCTTTTCACCAGATCATTGATTGTCTTAAAGTTAAGGTGAGAGAGCTTCTTGTTCCATAGCCTGCTTTCATCAGGAGTTGCCTTGCTGTAGAAACATGATTCTCCACTTACTGAATTAAAATTAGTAACATAGAGATCTCCTTTTCTCATTCTTGACAAAACCAGTTTCCCATCACTTTCATTTGAGATTAGGCACTGATCTCCTTTGAAGGAAGTGATGAATCCTTTGTCACAAAGTTGACTTATGCTTAGCAAATTGTGCTTGAGCCCATCAACCAGTGCTACATTTTCAAATGAGACTTTCCCATTTGCTGCTTTGCCATAACCAAGAGTTAGTCCTTTGCTGTTATCACCAAAAGAAATTACTGGACCATCCTTTTCTTGGAATTCTGTGAGCAGGGCTTTGTTTCCTGTCATGTGTCTTGAGCAGCCACTGTCTAGAAACCAGATTTGACTGCTTTTGACCTTTCCCTGCACACAAGAAAACATTTAAATTGTTTTTGGTACCCAATTGGCTTTGGGTCCTTTTGGTTTAGTCACAGTAATAGGTAAAACAACTTTATCTTTATTAGAGACTTTTGGTTTTGGCAAATTAAAAACTTTCTCCTTTTTAGGAGCTTCAATATATGCTTTTGATTTCTCAACAGTTATCTTGCCTTTATCCTTGGAGGAGCAGGCTTTAACAGTTGGTAAGTCATCAGCATATAAAATTGTGCCAGTCAAAATTTGTGGTTTTTCCTTGCATTGAAAAGATAAATGGTTATTATTACCACAATTCTAGCACATTTTTCTAAGGGCTTCATGAATGGAAGAGTAATTGCTAGTTTTATTAACACCTAGCTTACCATTTATATTCTTTTTGCTTTCCCCTGACAGGCTTTTTTCCCTTGACGGGCTACAATGGCCTGATGCACTCTTTCCCCCTGACGACTGTGTATCCACTGATGCACAGTCTAGTTCTTTCCTAACTAGAGGGTTGAGTGCTTTAGCAGAAATAAGTTTCTTGCCTCTCCCACCACTAGTGGAAGTTTCACTCACTGGTAAAACATTCCCTGATTCTGGCTTTGTGTTTGCCTTTGCAAACTTGATAGGTTGTATTGGCCTTTTTCCAAAGCTAGCTGCCATCTCAACCTCAATGGGAGCTTACTGCACAAGAGTCTCTTCATAGCCTAAACCAGATTTTGGATTAGATTTCTGACTTTTTAAACGATCCTCCAGTTTCCTGCTAGACTCACTCCATCTCTTAATGACTTCCCTTTCTTGACTAAGAAGATTCGAGGTCCATTCCTCTCTTTTAATAGCACAGTCAAGAAGATTTTTAGTCCTTGAGAGTTTTTTTTCAAGACTTTCAAGTCTGGAGTTTTCTGATTCTAAAAGAGTGTTCCTAGCAGATAACTGTTCATTTATTTTCTGCACTCTCTCAGTTTCAGCTACAACACTTCTCAGGGTGTCATAGAGATCCTTTATCTCACAAGCCATTTCCTTAACAGTTTTAACACAATCAGTTTTAAACATGTTAGAGGAAATTTCGAGGCTTATCTGCGAGCTGCTACTGTCAGTGGATGAGGCCATCAGGGCTAGGTTAACATACTCTTCATTTTTTTCTTCATCAGAGTCAGCCCAGTCCTTTCCCTCTGCAATGTATGCTTTTCCCTTCTTGTTGGCATTGAGAAGGTCAAAGTATTTCTTTTTATAGTCCACAACAGCTTCTTTGTTTCTGGATTCACCATCTTTTGTGGCCTTGCGACACTCATTTGCAAAGTGGCCCAGCTCATTGCATTTGTAGCACTTTATTCTTGATTTGTCAATAAAGTTATTCGTGCTACTAGGTTTCCTTGCTGAAAATCTTTTATATCCCGAAGGCTGTTGGAATTTCAGCTTGGAAAACCTTTTTGCAAGAAAGGCCATGGTTTCATCCAGCTCCTCTAACTCTTTCGGAGTATATTCTTCCTCCTTGGAGTCAGCTTCTTTGTCCCCTTCTATGTCAGCATCTTCTAGTTGCTGCTTCATCAAGACACTTGGTTTTGCTTCTTGTTTGTCCTTCATGGCAGCCATCAGGGCTACAGATTTAAGCTTTCTGGCATCCCCTGACATTTCAGATCTTTGTTGAACCTCTAGTTCATATATCTTGAGAGTACCATATAGCCTATCCAAGTCTAGAAGATTCATATCCTTGGATTCCCTGATGGCTGTCGTCTTAGGATCCCATGATATGGGAAGGGCTCTCATGAACTTTTTGTTCACATCCTTGTTAGCATATGCCTTCCCATATAATCTCAGGTTATTTACCAACCTGTTAAATCTGTCGAACATTTCAGTGAGTGTTTCACCATTTTTCATTGTGAACCACTTATACTGTTGTGTCAACAGCCGCAATTTATTTTCCCTCACTTCCTCGGTACCATCACAAAGGATTTGTATAGTATCCCATATAGATTTAGACGTTGTAAGATTCATGATACTATTCAGCATATCATCGTCTAAACCATTATATAGAATCTCAGTGACTTTAAGATCCTTTTTCACCTTTTCTCTTTCTTCTATCGTCATTTCGTCAGTTATCTTTGGGACAAACTTTTCAGGAATACTGACTCCATTAACGACTTCTATAGGAATGAGCTTCTTGGGAACGTGAGGTCCTTCTTCTAGAATCTATAAATATTCATCATCAATAGCTCTTAGATGAACTATCATTCTTTGTCTCCAGAAGAAGTATTTGCCCCTTTCCAACATGGGGACTTTACTGTTTCCAGCTTTGTTGGCCATAGATAATGATCGTTTTTAGCAAGTGAAATCTACTAAGTGGCTCTGATACCAATTGTTGGTGCAATATAAACTTAAGTGTGTGTAGAAGGGGGGGGGGGGGATGAATACAAACACTACAAACTTTTTGCTTTTTTTATCTTTTAAAAGAACTTGCTGGAAACAGTTGCACAGAGCAGAAAAACTATGTAATATGAACACACAGATTCAAGTTAAAATAGTTATATTAAAACTTGGGGTTTTTCTGGAAATCTGTATAATCACAACTGTGATTTACAGCTACAAATTCTGTGAATAAAATTCACAGCTTCTCACACTCACTAGCTACGAAAACTTTTCTCTAAAAAATAAATCTCTCAAGAAATATATTATAGAGCTTCCTGGTGTTGTGTGTTTATATGTTTGTTTGATCTGTTGGATAGATTCAATCTCTTTGTGTTTTTTTTGTAATGAGAACTCCTTTGCTTATACGTCGAACAGTGGTTGAAATCACGTGCTTGAGACGTGCTGCTATTCTCAACTTAGCCGCAAGTATGTCACATTGTAGCCTTATGCGTCAGACTGCTGCATGCTTTGTTGCTACTTTTTCTTCCCCTGATTTGTGTGCATTTAATGCGAGAGAGTTCTCATTGGATCAAAAATAAACTTTAAAAAATATCTTTCCAGTTGATATTTCTCGCTTCTGTAACACGTTACGTTGATTTTCGTGTAAGTACTGATGACGGGTGCATGCTGTTATAACGATCCACTGACTACCAACCCTGATGGACTTTGATCAGTGCTTTTGAATCCCTTGATGCTTATTGACTGGATCAGGGCTTCAACCTTCACTTGAGTTTCACTCAGTGCTTCTTGATCCTGATGGTTATGACTGACGGTATACACTGATGGCTTCCATTGATGCCATGTTGGCCATTCCCCCTGACGGGTTACCCTGATGGTTTGGCCTGACACTGACATGTCCTGAAGTGTTTACCTGATGGGTTGGTCTGCCTTCGTCATCCCCTGACGGTTCCCCCTGATTGGTTGCCCTGATAAGTTCCCCCTGATGGGTTCCCCTGAAGAGTTCCCCTTAATGGGTTCCCCTGACGGTACTTAATCAACGTAACTTTGTTTAGAATATCTGATGTGCGAAATACTTTGACTGTTAACAAGTAACATCAGACATTCTTCTTCACTTTGTCAAGTCCTTTGGATGTTCCATTTTCTGACTTGCCTTGTGAAGTTATTGACCATCCACTGATGAATGAGTTTATCATCAGTGGATGCAAAACTTGTGCTGATCTTAAGGTTTATAAAATACCTCAAGTATTTACAGTTGCACAATTTATTACTTAAACATCATCATCATTATTTAACTTTAACATCTACCAATGGTAAAATGAATATATTAATCCTAATCTTTAAATGATTATTTTAAACAAGTGTGAACATGGAGTAAGAGAGACCTTGGGAAGCACACCAACAGAAAAAAAAATGGCAGTGTGAATTGCTGACCCCGAGACTATGGTGTGCATATAATATAACCACAATATTTCAGGAAGTTGGCTGCATGCAATGTATTCACTGATGAACCAAATTAACTACACAATCTAACTATGGTTATTAACCTGGTTATATATATACATGTATTTTTCTTTAAAAAGAATACTTGTTGTGCAAGGTTACCAACAAGAGAAGGTTTTCTGTCCAACTGAATGCGATTGGCTAATATTTTGGCAGCCGCTATATCGGCCAAGCTAACCAATCACATCATCCTAAAGACATATTTCTAGCCAAACCAGCCAACGACTGAGAATTTTTCATCAAAATGATCCAACTACTCTAGTTGATTTGCAAGAACTATAAATACATCACCTAAGGTGTAATCCTAACCTCACTTCCAAAAAAAAAAAAAAAAAATTCTTACTACCCAACACCCACATAAATATCATTCTTCCTTTTCAAGAGCAGTTGTCATTTTCAAGAGCAACACGAGTATTCTAATTCCTTCTTTAAAAGCTTAAAAAGGTAAGAGCTTTATACCAATTGTATGCTCTGTTATGTTTTGATTTATGTCCTTATACATGTGTTTTGTTCAAAAAGCATGTTTTAAAAACATACCAATAACATCAGGAGTTATTAAGTTTTGCATGCTAAAAGAAGAGAATAAAGAAAATATTGAAACATACCAACTATACCAACTATATTAACTTCTAAACAGTTCTTATATCAGTAAGTAAAACACCATGCTTGTATCTTAGGGAATCAGAGATCTTGGAGTTTAACAGTGTTCATAAGAATAAGAAAACAATAAGGAATACTCACGTTTTCTCACTCAACCTCTCTAAAAATAGAATAAGGCTTCAAGAGCTACACGACTCTGCAACTATAAAGTCTACAGTAGGCTGTAGTAGTATTCATTTACAACTGTGTATGTGTGCGTGTGTATTGTAAGAAGGAATGATACACACTGCAGAAAAGATGATGATAGAATGCCCTAATTTATGTTTATCCATTGATAAACATCATCCACAAATATATGGAAAGTCCTCTTATATAACAGAGACAAGTTCTAACTTAGTCTCCGACAACATGAAATTAGTCTCTAATTGGTTAAAAATTAGTTACCCACAATATATAAAAATTAGTCTCAGATGAAAAATTTTTGTTGGTCTCCAATGAACAAATTTTGTTAGTCTCTGATGACCAATTTTGTTAGTCTCCAATGGACAAATTTTTCATCCATGACCGTTTTAATTTTAACCTCTAATGATATCATCCACCGATGAGTTTGGCGCTGACTTGGTGAGTTTGGCACTGACTTGATGAGTTTGGCGCTGAACAACTTATCCACCGATGAGTTTGGCGATGGCTTATGAGCTTGGCGACAGCCAAGAGAGTTTGGTGGTAGTTAAATAGATTACCAACGAGTTTGGCGATGAATAAAATTTATCCACTGATGACCAGTTTATCCATCGACGAGTAAATTATCCACTGATGAGAAATATATCGCCTGACGAGTGAATTATCCTCTGATTGGTGAATTATCCTATGACAGCACCAAAAATCCCACACTAGACTTCGGGCATTGTCAGAAATTGATAACAGAAAAAAAAACATCCTTAACCAAGCGTACATATCATAAGAGAAATACAACCTCTATTACATAACCAAAATAATTGTTTTATAGTGGAAGTTCGTGAGGGCCCACAGGCCTTACAATCCAAATATCTCTATAACATCCCCATGCTTCATCCTTCCTCAAAAAGGCCATCCATAGAGAGCAATCAGAAACATTTCTCATGTCATTCTTTCTTTGCCTTTATTAGTCAGGTTGGCCTTCTCATCATAACCTGTAGAACATTTCATAATAATCCACATGAGCGATTTACGCTCAACAAGTATATATTCATAAGTTGGGTATGTCCTTAAAAATAGATATTTCATAGGGCCTTAGTGTTTGATGAGGTTGGGAGAAAACAATGTTGGCACCTCCTAATAATTCAATAAACATGTACCTTTTAGGGTCCCCGAGTGATAACGAGGGATTTAACCCTTTATTTGAAAGAAATATTGAATCATTCACATGCGTCTTATAACCATGTCCGTTTGGCACATGTGCCCTTAGGACTCTCTTCATCAAACGGTGTATCAGCTAGCCAGCCTGGCCACCGCCTGACTTCATTATCTCTTCATTAAATGGTGTATCAGCTGGCCAACCTAACCACCGTCTGACTTCATTATCTCTTCATCAAACGGTGTATCAGCTGGCCAGCCTGACCACCGCCTGACTTCATCATATTAACATACATAGTCAAACAGAAATTTTTATTTGCGAGAGTTCTGTCACTGATGCCTCGGTTTTCGTCCCCTAACATTCATTAATCTTTAGTTACCCACACGGATATACTTTACAAGTAGGGGGTGAGCACAATTAAATCTTAATATATCCATATAGGATTTGCCTTGGTGTGCTAGCGAAATTGAAAAGCTAACATCCACCCAAAGAATGCTTGATTCTAGTACAATATCTTTCATGTACATCGGATCAAAAGATCGTACGTTACTTATCTTTGAAGAAATTGAACTTGAATCAGACATAACATAATATTGGATACTTACGTATATCGAATGAATGATAATATGTATTGAATGAAAAAGAAGGAGTGAGTATATACTTGTTTTGGTCCTTAGCTAATTTCTAAATTCAAAATACTGGTGAGTGAGAGGTTTTGTAAAACATGATCATTCATATAACATGAGAAATCTATGCCTTGAAAATAAATAGGAGAATGCGCATATGTGAGCAGTTACTGAAATAGAGAAATAACATCTTAATAGTTGATATATTACCAAGCAATTGTTGGCATACATGCAGCTTGATTTTAATCAGCTGTTGACATACATGTAACTTACTAATCAAATAATAGCACACGTAATCATTTGATAACAATCTCCTTAAAACACGTAATCATTTCATTAGCTTAACCCCATACATACTGAATTACTTGATTTCATATAAGATTCTCATGTTCATATCCGTTTTATGGTTCCACAAAGGAATTGACATTACTAAATTTTGGACATCACATTAATATAAAAAAAATATTTTCAAGATATAAATTGATTATTCATATAGATTGGGAATTAATCCTTTATACAAAATATGAGTAAATAAATCATTAATTCATCGTAATCCTATTTTATTTTCAGGTTGTTACATATCCCCTGACGAGTGAATTATCCCCTGATGGATAAATTTATCTCATGATGGACTAGAATTTATCCCCTGATGAATAATATGAATATTTAACAGTCTGAAAAATCTTATATAAATTAAAAAGTCTCAATTTCCAACACATCAAATGATTAAATTAAAACATCAAAGAGATAAGAAATGCACGGACATCACAAACAACACATATGTACATACTCACATTTATATATTCAAAGCATAGATTTTCATGTTATGTCAACATAAATATTTTATAGAAGTATTTCATCAGGCAAGTGAATTAGATTAGTAGCTAAAGACAAAGGCAAGTATATTCTCACTCCTATGCTTATTTCAGTTAAACGCATGATCAATTGATTCGACATGCATACAAGGTTAATACTTCTATGTTTAAATTTCCTTGTGAATCAGAATGTTATGTTTTAATTTTCGCTAGCATGATATGAATGAAAGTGCATGAATATAACTAAGCTTTGATTTATTAGTTATTTTTCAATATTATATATGTGCAAATGAGTGAGAATGTTATGTCCCTTAAATGAGTCACGAGACTATGAGACTTTTATGTTCCTTAAAACATGCCACGTGGTTGATAAGAGAAAAGGGAAGGTGTTGATGTGTTCTGTCACCTAACCTAGATGTAACTACAGGTCACCTGACCTAGATGTAACTTAACTACAGGACTATGTTGTATAGTCTGGCCCATTGACTATGGTATGGTTAGCAGATCCAATGGGTTTAGCCCCTGATGGATAAAAGGTTGTTTTATTCAAGGAGGATCATATGATTGTGTTTTCATCTGAGATCCTTAGAAGTTTTATGAGAACTTTGAGGTGGTGGTTTTGCTTCACCCAAACCTCACAAACAAAATTATACTATTGATTACAATCTTCAGAGATTTTATTTCTTTTCCTCTATGTTTATATACTTGCTGAGCGTAAATCGCTCATTTTTGTTTAGTTCATAATTTCAGGACATGAGTAAGGCACTGAACCATGATGCCAAGAGAAGGGAACAAATGGAGTAGCCTAAAAAGAACATCCAAGGAGGGTTGTTACAACTGTTGTAATAGAATACGTTCTACTGCAGGATTTGTACTCTGAATTTTGTAAGAATGTACTAATAATACTTAGTATATAAATGTTGTATAGATGTATTACTGACCGTTCTCCTTCTACTGATGGTGCCCAAGTTCCTTGTAGGATTTTGTAGCTGTTACAATTTTGCCCTTGGAAGTTTTTCGTGTTTTCTTATACTTTTCTAATGTTTGAATATTTGCATCATAAGTTTGTAAATACCAATTAATAAAAGTTATTACTACTCTATTATTATCTAAGAAGTTATAATAATCTATTTTCAATTCTTGACATTTTTCTTTAGAGTGGGTTTTAAAATTCCAAATTCTAAAGTCTTTATTTTCATTTCTCATATAATCGTTATTAATTTCTTTTTTGTCATATGAAAATTCTTTTTCCAAAACTAAGACTAAAAAATTCATATCTAAAGTTCTTGGAGACATATGTCATTTATCTTTATTATATATGCCATGAGGAATATGCTGGTTAGACTCTTTAATTCCTTCAAATTTTAAATCATTATTTTCTGATTTTTCAGAACTAATTGAAGCCCTGAAATGTGACAACTCCGGGTACCCAACCGTAGGCTAGAGTTGTCAGTTTATTATCAACTGTGGCTTCCAGCGGGACATCGGGCCGTCAATGGTACAAATAGACTAATAACCAATGACCTTCTCTTCATAACATTAATTAAAACAGAGTACATTCAGTAATTATTACAATTATTGTTTCAAAAGATTCGTGCAGTGGAAAAACATAACTCTCTAATACAAAACCAAAACCGAAATCTGTATTCATGAGCCCTTAACTGCTAGTCCTACTGATAATATCTTTCCTTTACCCTTGGAACTTTCTTTTTTTTTAATATTTAATTGAAAGAGAATTCAGGCAAGTATGAGCAATAGAAGTTCAACAAGTAATATGATATAGTTGCAAGGAAAGAGAACTTTGCAGCTAGCTCTGAATTACAATTTTCAAGGCAAAGTGTATGAACAATACTAAGAGTTCAAACTGTTGGATTCTCGTTGTAAATGGGGAGAATCCACATTCTCAGATAGAGGTAAAATTAGCAATACAATGCTTTTGAATAAAGAATACAATCCACATACTGAGATAGAGGGAAAATTAGCAATATAATGCTTCTGAATAATAAATACAATCCACATAAGCACTTGACATCTTTTAGTTCTTTGACTTACTCGATCTCCTTAACTCCGTTCAACACTAGTGCTTACTGAGAATACTTCTTACCATTTGACAATAACAGACTAGAGCTATCTTAGTATGGTCTGCTGTGTATATACATATGGCACTTAGTAGATATAATTACAACTACAATCTTTAGGGATGGCAGAATAGAGTAACCCATTCTCAAATCTGGGTTGATTCCTTTCTTAGCTTATACAATGGATGAATCTTGACACCTCAGTGAGGGTCACAACGTAAACACACAGATAACCTTGTAGAAAGCATTAGATGAGTTAAACTGAATCAAATAATTTGATATGTCATGTTGTTATCCCAGTGAAATAGCCTAGAACTTGTAGAAGGGGTGGGGTGGGGGGGGGGGGGGTTTGAATACAAGTTCTTGAAATCTTTTCAAATTCCTGTTCTTCAAAGTATTACTACTTGCGGAAATTAAAGAACAAGAATAAATTTATAAACAATTGCTTTTATTGATTGACAATTGATTACAAATTCTAACAATCACAAATTGATTGTCAGCTTCGATTTCTATACTGTATATATACAAATCTATATAATCATATAGCTTCTAACACAACTCTGTAAAATTAATTACAGCTTCCAAATCTGAATTGTAATTCAGCTTCTAATCATATTCAACATATGTTTTCTATATACAATTCGAATAGCTATCCATTTCTTAATTACTACCCTGGTATATTTCTAACCAGCTTCGTCTTCAATGACTCTTCAATGTCCATGTCAAAGATAACTTCTAATTCAAATAGAACTCTGTACTACATTAGAGAGTAATTTTACTTTAGTCTCTGACTGCTTCAACTTTAGTCTCTGATCAACTGTTTAGTCTCCGACAACTTAAGCTTAGTCTCCGATGCTTTAATCTTAGTCTCCGATGGTTTAATCTTAGTCTTTGATGACTTAAGATTAGTCTCCGATGCTTACATATAGTCTCTGACGACTTAAGATTAGTCTCTGACGCTTTAAGCTGTAGTCTCTGATAAGCTTTTGCCTTAGTCTCCAATAGACTAAACATAATCTCTGACTTGTTAAACTCTCTAATGCAGTTCTGGTAGTCTCTTATAATACACATCAACTTACTCTCATATAAAAATAAATTACATGAATCAGAAAGTAAACTACCAGTTACAAAAATTCAAATGCTATAAATTAGCACTAACTGTACATTTATATATCTAAGTATTCTAGGTACAATCATCATCAAATGTTATAAAACCTAACAATCTCCCCCTATTTATGATTATCAAAGCGATAAACATAAATCAAGGTTGATGATGATGTCAAAACTCAAAAATTACAACAATAACTTAGAATCAAAAAATTTAAAGAATATGCTAACTACAAATGTACCTAAATTAAGATCTTTGATCCTAAACTCAGCTTCACCAAGACTCAGGTTTAAATCTTATAAGTCTGGCTTCAAAAATAAATATCAACATCTACAACTTCACCCTTTATCTCTTCTTTTTTTTTCTGCGACTTTATCTTCCAACAACTTTCTGAACTTGATCTCATTTTCATCAGTCGACTCTTTGAGTAAAGCAATGAATCCTTCAAGTTCTCCTTGGCTTATCGTGTTGATCTGTTTTTCATAATCAAAGAAAATTACATCTCCATGAAAATTTTCATGTCATAATCCATATGCACGCGGAGGAACATCCAGTCGAGGCAATGTAACTAATCTCCTCATTTCTTCAAGTTCCTTCTGAATCTGGCTTCTAAATTTCAAATTTAGTACAAAATTCTCAGGAACAACAGACAATAGCCACTCCATATCTTTGAATGATCTCATCTCCAGGCTTGGCTTTTGTAAACACAAAGTCTTTCCATCTTTTTGAATGACTTTGAGATACTCCTTGTTATTTTCATCTTTTTCCAGATTAATGGACTCAACACTTTTCTTGAATGCTTCCTTTAATTCAGAAGTGTTAGCCATTCCAATCCTGGAGATTTTACTGCTTGGAATTGATGTAGATTGTCGAGGTTTAAACAAAGTCACCAAAACAGTTTCAGATCGAGATTCATTCATCAATGGCTTCTTCCTGGTCCTTTTCTCAGCCTGCTCAATCTCCTTATTCCTCCTTCTAGTCTTTGCAGACTTTTGAGCTTTTGTTTTTTTTTATTGTCAAGGCCTTTTTCTTAGCTTCCTCTTCCTCTCTTGCTGCAGCCATTTCCTCTTCCTCTTGCAATTTTTGAGCAAACAATGCATCAACTTTGATTAATTTTTGCTCCTGAGGATAAACTAACTCTACTTTCCCATCCACTATTATCTTAACTGGAGTGGGAAAGTGAGCAGTTTTCATGGCATCCCCTAATAGCTTAGGCTGTCTTGGTTGAGTAGTTTTTGTCTTCTTTGAATCCTCAACCAGAATGCCCTTGCCTTTGTCTTGTCTGGTGCTTGGGACTATTGTAGTAGAAGGAGAAGCTGTTGCTATTGTTGTTGTTGTTGGTGGTGGTGGTGGTGGTGGTGCAATGCTTAACTCGATAGCTGCATCAAGGTCTTTATTGGCATCTTGAAGTTTTGTCAACTCAGCCATCAAGCTAGCATAGCTTATTTTTTCAGACACCACTTATGTTGATTTTGACTGACTACTCTCACCCTTTTTGACATTAGAATCTAAAGGTTTGGAGGCAGCAGTAGCCAGTGTTGGTATTGCCGTTTTAAGAAGTTGTGTGAGATGTTGAAGAGCTAGATCAAATTTGTCTTGTTTTTGTATAATGGACTGAACGTTGGATTCCAATGCTTGAAGTCGCCTTTCGGTGGAGGATTGCTCCTTTAATCTTGAATCAATTGAATTAAGCATCCTCCAGGGAAGGTGTCCTTTATAGCATCGTTTGATTTTTTTAGTTTCTAGCTCCATTTTCTTTTTCAACATGTTGTAGTGCAACTTTGAGACCTGTGATCATGAAGTGCTGGAACTTCGTATGTTTCTTGTCAATTTTGATCACATCTTCAGAGATTGCACCAGACCCCAGATTGGTCAGATAATCCTGCCTTAATTGGGCAGCTGCTTCATCCAGAGAATTGGTGTAGGTTGCATCCAACCAAGCATCCACGTTTTCTTCTTCAATCTCAACAGAATCAGGTTCATTTGCAATGATTGTCTTCAAGGATGAAATATGATCTTCGCATTGTTGAAGTCCATATAACATCTCAAAATCAGCATTGGACATGTCAGCAAGTAATTGTAAAGCTGTATCCCTTGTCTGTGAGCTTCCCCCAATTTCCTCTGTTTGGGAAGTTGTTGTTGGAGTAGAGGAAATTTGAGCTTCAGTGGTGGTGGAGGAATCAGATAATTTGCAATCATCATCAAAAACCTAGCATAATATATTTTATTTTTATCACTAGTTTTAAATTTAGCTATCAAGTTATGCAAAATTATCAGCCCTAGATCTATGTGCCTATCAAACAAAACACCATATGCAATCTGTTGAGTAAGTGTAGTGATGGCATCATAACCACTGCATTTAGAAGTGAATGCTTTAGTGATAATATCGAAAAATAAAGACCACTCCTGCCTAAGGTGAGGTCTAGATATGGATCCGACTGATGCAATTTCTGTATCATAGTGTAGGTTATGAAACATATCTAGGATTTCCTCATCAGAGGCAGTTTGGTCATATGCATCATGTACAGGTAAATGTAAAGCATTATTTACTACAACATGATCAATAGAATAAATGATATTATCATAACAAAAGTTTACCTCAGGAGAGTCATCACTCTCATCCTGGATGTTAGCAGTGGACCACATAGCTATGATGATTTCAGCGGCTTGCGGAGGAGCTTCGTAGATGGCATACGAGAGGGAAGATGTTTGTAGAAAATCTACAAAAGGGTGATACTGTGCTTCGAACTCATTCTTGTCAGAGACTCCAGCATGGTTGATTTTAATGAAGTCAAAGTCGTCGAACTTGAAGCACATTGTCTTGGATGCCATTGTTGATATCTGTGAAAAGCTTGAAGAGATTCTTTGCAAAGAGGTAAAATTGCACGAATATGAGAGAGAAAGTTCTTTGAGTGAATGAAATTGCAGTTGTGTTTGATTTGTGTTTGAATAAAGTATTAGAAACGTTTGCAATTCCAAAGATAGTGAACGGTTTTCGATCGTGGGTGTGTAAGTAACTACCAATTTACCCCTTATCAGAGATTGCCCTAGTCTCTGTCATGTTCACTCATCAGAGACTAATATTAGTTAGTCTCTGATAAGTTATTTTTAACTAGTCAGAGACTAATTAAAAACAACTATCAGGGACTAATTTTAACTAGTCTCTGATAGTTTATTTTTAACTAGTCAGAGACTAATTAAAAACAACTATCAGGGACTACATTTAACTAGTGTGACGACCCCAAAATCCCTCACTGGATCAGGGCTTCGTCACTACAAAGGGTTAGCTAAACTTAGTAACCGATCATCTTTGCCTTTTCCTTGTCAGAGGGCTCAACCTTTATATTCTGCCCTGTAAGACATTAAAATTCAACAAGAATGAGCGATTTACGCCAAGCAAGTATATAAACAATTTGAGAAACGAATCTGGATTGTTTCAAAGTATTCAATTCTGTTTAGAGGCTTGGTGAATCAATACTAATGCCTCAGAGATCATTAAGAATCTTTAGGATTATTGATGATAAACAATTGTGTAATCCTTCTTTAAACAAAGCATAACTTCCTTGAAGTAAAAATATCTGTCGGGGGCTAAATCCGTTGGATCTGCTAACCATACGGTATACAGCTGGCCTAACTGTGCCCGCATGATCCCTCCTTGTGTGAACGTACGTAGTCACATAATATTCCTCTAGGTCAGGTGAAGAACAAATCAGCACCTTAGCTTTCCTCTAACCATCCACGTGGAATGACCCATTTAAGGGATATATCATTCTCATTTATTTGCACAGATATAAGATTTAGAATTAGTTGAAAATCAAAGCTCTATTATATCCATGCATTATCATTCATATCATGCTAGTGGAATTTAAAGCATAGCATGCTCATTCTTAAAACAATTAAACATATAATCAAGTCTTGCACGCATATCGAATCAAATGATATTGCGTTAAATTGAAATAATCATCAAATTGAATGTATATACTTACGTTGGTCCTTAGCCACAAAGATTCAAATTCAATCTTACTAGTGAGTGAAAATGTGATGACCCCAAAATCCCTCACTGGATCAGGGCTTCATCAAGAGAAGGAAAAGATAACCACACATCCATTCATATAATAATTGAAAGAAACAATATTAAAGAGTTATTATAACCTAAAATATTACATTTTCAGCAGAAGCTATTCTATCTCTATACTATAATGCAAAATATTTCTTCTCAGGTCATCTTCCTTTCTTCCTTCCTTATCGGTACTACAAAGGGTTAGCTAAACTTAGTATCCAATCATCTTTGCCTTTCCCTTGTCAGAGGGCTCAGCCTTTATATTCTGCCCTGCAAGACATTAAAATTCAACAAGAATGAGCGATTTACGCAAAGCAAGTATATAAACAATTTGAGAAACGAATCTGGATTGTTTCAAAGTATTCAATTCTGTTTAGAGGCTTGGTGAATCAATACTAATGCCTCAGAGATCATTAAGAATCTTTAGGATTACTGATGATAAACAATTGTGTAATCCTTCTTTAAACAAAGCATAACTTCCTTGAAGTAAAAATATCCGTCGGGGGCTAAACCCGTTGGATCTGCTAACCATACGGTATACAGCTGGCCTAACTGTGCCCGCATGATCCCTCCTTGTGTGAACGTACGTAGTCACATTATATTCGTCTAGGTCAGGTGAAGAACAAATCAGCACCTTAGCTTTCCTCTAACCATCCATGTGGCATGACCCATTTAAGGGATATATCATTCTCATTTATTTGCACAGATATAAGATTTAGAATTAGTTGAAAATCAAAGCTCTGTTATATCCATGCATTATCATTCATATCATGCTAGCAGAATTTAAAGCATAGCATGCTCATTCTTAAAACAATTAAACATATAATCAAGTCTTGCACGCATATCGAATCAAATGATATTGCGTTAAATTGAAATAATCATTAGATTGAATGTATATACTTGCCTTGGTCCTTAGCCAAAAAGATTCAAATTCAATCTATGCAAATAATATTTTAATACCTCCATAAGAATTTATGAAAGAAATATGTATGTGATGTCCTTAGAATGTCCTAAATCTGACATAATAACATCATGAAAACATTTTAAGAAAGTCATGTTTTACAGTCTTGATACAAACTGAACATCGAGGAATAATCTTCTTATTATCAAACTCGTTAGGGACTGATATCCTTAACCATCAGAAACTAAGGATTTCCTCCATCGGAGACTAAGAAATCTCCTTCATCAGAGACTACGAAATTTTTCCTTCATCAGAGACTATGGATGACGTCATCAATGACTGAACTTAGCTTATCGGAGACTAAGGAATGACGTCATCGGAGAATAACTTTTCATCAGAGACTGATGTCATCATCTTAACCCTATCGGAGATTAAGGGTGACGTCATCGGAGACTAAACTACTCACCAGAGACTGATGACGTCATCAGGGACTAAACTTTAGCCTATTGGAGACTAAAGCTGACGTCATCCGAGAGTAAATAACCCGTCGAAGACTAATGACGTCATCGGGGACTAAACTTTAGCCTGTC
>CM025786.1:53781900-53827896 GCA_014636745.2 Centella asiatica
TTTAGCCTGTCGGAGACTAAAGCTGACGTCATCCGAGAGTAAATAACCCGTCGGTGACTAATGACGTCATCGGGGACTAAACTTTAGCCTGTCGAAGAGTAAAGCTGACGTCATCATTAGAGATTAATAGAATATCTCATCAGAGACTAAGAATATCTCGTCATAGTCTAAGAATATCTCGTCAGAGACTAACAACATCTCATTAAAGATTAACAATGTCTAATCAGAGACTCACATTAGAGCTTGTCTCTGCTACCAAGGAAGGCTTATCATGAACAAACTTAGCCTAGGATGACTCATGGAGAATGCAAAAGAGTATGAACTTAGCATGAATCTTTGATGTTATGCACGAAAGAAACCAAGTAGGGTACCAGGTTCTTACCTCTTCGTTTTTAAGGGTGAAATCAAAGCTGGTCTAACAATAATTTCCGAAAGAAGAACTTGGTAATTTATGGAGATGATAAGTTTAAACGAAACTCTTTAGAAGAGAAATTTTGATAAAGGAATTAAAATTTTATCTCGAATGAGGTATTTATAGAGTTCAAAAGCAGTAAGCTAAGGTTAAGCTTTAGGATAAAATGATTGGTTAATTTGGACGGGAAAACGGCTGTTCATCATGACTTTTTGACAGCAAACAGCTGCTGTCCTACATGCATGAAGACTTAGCCACCTAAACAGTTCCTAATTAAACACGTAATCACCAATCTTACGTAACCCCCTCCTCTTCCTCCATGATGTTTAATATAAACTTATATGGAATTTGCTAATCCCCTTTTTAATACCTTTTTAAGGAACTTACCCTTATAATCATGGGTATCACATCATCATAAAAATTTTCATTGTAGATATGAATTTATCATTTATATTTAAAAAGGCAATCTTCTATGCAAAAATATAATAACACCAAATTAAATTATTTTTTATCATAAAATACATTTAAAATTTTCGGGTTCTCACATCTAGTCTCCGATAGGTTATTTTTAACTAGTCAGAGACCAATTAAAAACAACTATCAAGGACTACTTTTAACTAGTCTCCGATAGGTTAAAAACTAATTAAAAATAACTATCAGGGACTAATTTTAACTAGTCTCCGATAGGTTATTTTTAACTAGTCAGAGACTAATTAAAAACAACTATCAGGGACTAATTTTAGTCTCTCACTCAAATTTTTCTTGAGAGACTAAATTAAAACTAGTCTCTACTTCAATTGTATTTCCTTAATTATCCAACAATCAATGAAATGATTATTAGCTACAAAGATTCTGTTTGTTTATAACAGTTACATCCAGAAATTAAATTCTAGCTTCTATAACTCTGTCCTTCAAGAACAGCTTCAATCTAGAAATTAAATTCTAGCTTCTTATTGCTTTAAAAACTTGCTTTCTAAGGTTTTGCTTAATTTTTAGAAACATAATTCAACATACCTAATTCATAGACTAACCTAGTGAAGGTAGGTTCATCTAAAGGCTTTGTGAATACGTCAGCAAGTTGCTTATTTGTTGTAACTCAGTGCAATTTAGTGGTTCCTTCGCTAACCTGTTCTCTAATGAAGTGATACCTTATATCTATATGTTTTGTTCTTGAATGTTGTATTGGATTTTCAGTTATTGCTATGGCACTTGTATTATCACACTAAATAGGAATTTTGGATAAAGAAATACCATAGTCTAGGAGTTGATTTTTGATCCACAGGATTTGAGCACAGCAAATCCCAACTGCAATGTATTCAGCTTCAGTCGTTGAGGTTGACACTGAATTTTGTTTCTTGCTAAACCAAGAAACAAGTTTGCCTCCAAGAAATTGACAGCTTCCACTTGTGCTTTTTCTGTCAAGCTTACATCTTGCATAGTCAGCATCTGAATAGCCAATTAGTTTAAAATCAGATTATTTAGGATACCATAACCCAAGGTTTGGGGTACCCTTTAGATATTTGAGTATTCTTTTTACAACAATTAAATGTGACTCTTTTGGATCAGCTTGAAATCTTGCACATAGACATGTGGCAAACATTATATTAGGTCTACTTGCAGTTAGATATAAAAGTGAGCCTATCATGCCCCTATAGCTAGTTATATCAACTTTCTTTCCCTTAGCATCCTTATCTAGCTTAGTGGTTGTAGCCATGGGTGTTTTTGCAGATGCACAGTCAATCATATCATATTTTCTTAGTAAGTCCTTGATGTACTTTGACTGACTAATAAAGATTCCATCAGTTGACTGTTTTATCTGTAGTCTTAGGAAAAATGTTAACTCACCCATCATACTCATTTCATATCTAGACTGCATTAATTTTGAAAATCTTTCACATAGTTTTTCATTTGTAGAACCAAATATGATATCATCCACATATATTTGCACAAGTATTAAATCAGAACCTTGTTTTCTATAAAAAAGTGTTTTATTTATGATACCTCTAACAAATTTATTTTCAATTAAAAACTGAGAGAGTGTATCATACCAGGCCTTGGGTGCTTGTTTTAAGCCATAAAGTGCTTTATCTAACATGTAGACATGATTTGGAAACTTGGGATCTACAAAACCTGGTGGTTGTTTAACATAGACCTCTTCTTCCAACTTTCCATTCAAGAAAGCACTTTTGACATCCATCTGGTACACCTTGAACTTTTTATAGGCTGCATATACCAAGAAAATCCTTATTGCTTTAAGTCTTGCAACTAGTGCAGAGGTTTCTTCATAGTCAATTCCTTCTACTTGAGAATAACCCTTTGCTACCAATCTTGCTTTATTCCTTGTTATTGTACCAGGTTCATCTAATTTTTTTTTGAAGACCCGCTTGGGACCAACTATTGATCTATTTCTTGGTTTGGGCACCAATCTCCAGACTTTATTCCTTGTGAATTGGTTTAATTCTTCCTGCATGTCTATTACCCAGTCAGGATCTTGACGTGCTTCTTCAATTTTCTTTGGCTCAATTTTTAACAAAAAACTGAGATAAAGACACTCATTTTGTGTTGAACTTCTTGTCTTGACTCCTTCCTCTAAATCTCCAATAATTAAATCTGGTGTATGATCTCTGAACCAAGGTCTTGCAGGTGGCAGATTTAATCTTGAAGATGAGGCTTCATTTTCTAGATTGACATTTTCCAATCTAGTTGTTGGATCAGAGACTGCTCCCTCTAAACCAGTGACTTCTTCTCCCCCTGAGCTATTTGTCTCATCTTGACTGTTGATTTTAATAGTATCTGGTGTTTTAGTTGTCTCTGATTGTGCATTTGTGTTACGAGTTCCTTGTGTTTCATCAAATGCTAATACTCTAGTCTCTGATGTAGTATTAGTCCTTGGTACTTCATGCATAACAGTTAACTCCCCCTCACTAACCGAAGGAACATAGTTATCTAGGGGTAATTCTTCAGTCTCTGATGGATCCATCCATGCTTCCAATTCATTCTCAAATCTGAGAGTTTCATGCAATCCTTGCCCAATCATTCCTGGGATCTTGCTATCATAAAAAACAACTTGAATTGATTCCACAATGACTTTTGTTCTTAGATTATACACTCTGTATGCCTTGCTGGATAGAGAGTAACCTAAGAAAATTGCTTCATCAGATTTGTTGTTAAATTTTTCTCTTGTCTCTGATGAATCTCTCAGAACAAAGCACTTACAACCAAACACATACAGAAACTTGAGAGTTGGTTTTCTCTCAATCATTAACTCATAGGGTGTTTTGTTGTAAGTCTTGTTGATCAAGGACATGTTCTGTGTGAAGCAAGCAGTACTAATTGCTTCCTCCCATAAATAGGTTGGAAGCTTTGATTCTTTTAGCATTGTCCTTGCTGCTTCAATAAAGGTTCTATTTTTTCTCTCAACAACTCCATTTTGTTGAAGAGTTCTTAGAGTTGAGAATTGATGAGATATCCCTTTTTCAGTGCAGAATTCATTTATTTGGGTATTTTTGAATTCTGTTCCTCTATCACTTCTTATAACCCTTACTGTTTTTCCTAACTCAGTTTCTACTTTCTTGATATGATCAATAATCAACTGAGCAGCTTCATCTTTTGAGTGAAGGTATTTTACCCAAGTATACCTTGTGTGATCATCCACTATAACTAAAGCATATCTGTTTCTTAATATTGACATCACATTCACTTTACCAAATAAGTCCATATGTAATAACTGTAAAGGGTCAGTGATTGATGTTGCTGGTTTGCTCTTGAATGACACACTTCTTTGTTTTCCTTTTTGGCACGAATCACACAACCCTTCTTGTGTAAATTCCAAATGAGGAATGCCAGCTACCAATCCTTTTCTCACCAAATTGTTGATATTTTTGAGGTTTAAGTGGGAGAGCTTCTTATGCCAAAGCCAACATTCATCAGCTGAGGCTTTGCTATAAAGGCATATAACTTGATCAGTGGAAGAGATTAGATTTGCAGTGTACAAATTTCCTTTTCTTTTCCCTGTCAATATCACATTTCCAGATTCCTTGTCACACACCTGGCACTAATCTTCTTTGAAGGTGACATATAATCCTCTATCACATAATTGACTCACACTTAACAGATTGTGCTTTAAGCCATCAACAAGTGATACTTCAGTGAAGATGACATCTCCATGCTCAACATTACCATAGCCCTTTGTATGGCCTTTGTTGTCATCTCCAAAAGTTACCTTAGGGCCACTCTTTTCTTCATACTGTTTAAGCAGGGACTTGTCTCCTGTCATGTGCCTTGAACATCCACTGTTCAAGAACCATGATTTTTTCTTTTTGCCCTTTGTAGAATCACTTGGCTCATCAGTTTGAACCATCAAGGCAAAGTTGACAATTTCTTCCTCAAAGTCACTGTCAATCCAATCCTTGCCTTCAGTAATCAAGGCCTTGCTTTTTGATTTGTTCCTTTTATCAGCAAGGTCATACCCTGATTTTCTGAACTTTTCATCCTTAGATTTTTCGGTAGATCTAGGCTTCTTGCACTAATTGGCAAAGTGCCCTATCCCATCACAGTTGTAACATCTAATCTTCTTTTTGTCAAGGGTCACAGTTTGACCTTCTCATTTTGGGTTAGGCTTCCTTGACGATCTTCTCCCTTTCCTGCTAGCTCTGAATTTTTTGAATTACTTCACCATGAAGGCCATGAATTCCTCCATGTCATCATCAGTGTTGGATTCAGTTTCTTCATTAGTCAAGCTTGCAATGTCGATTTCATCATCAAGCTCCTCATGAGACTTCTTTGTCTCAACCATTACTGCAACTCCTTTGTCCGTGCCATGCATCTTTTGTCTTTGCTCTACTTCAAGTTCATAAGTCTTTAGATTTCCATAGAGCCTATCCAAAGTGAGAATATCCAAATCATGAGCTTCCCTTACTACAATTGTTTTTGGATCATAGCTTGGTGGGAGAGCCTTAATGAATTTGGTATTAACATCTTCATTGTCATAGGACTTTTCAAGTATTTTCAGGTCATTGAGCAAAGCATTGAATCTATCATAAACTGATGTTATTGATTCACTAGGCTTTGCTTGAAAGAATTCATATTGTTGTGTTAGCAATGACCTTTTATTCTTTCTTACTTGGTCTGTCCCCTCACATAGGACTTTGATGGTGTCCCAGATCTGTTTTGATGTTGTTCAGTTGATGATGCTTGTGAACATATTTTTATCCAATCCATTGTAAAGTATGTTCATCACTTTAGCATCCTTCAACACTTGTAACTTGTCTTCATTGGTATAGTCACTTTCTGTAGCAAGTTCAAAGTGTTCAGGAATAATTGTTCCTTCCACAGTTTTTAAAGAAACAAATTTCCTTGGTTGATAGGGACCCTTCTCAATCCTATCAATGTATTCGGGATCTGTTGCCCTCAAGTGCATATACATCTTTTGTTTCCAGATTGGATATTCTTCTTTTTTTAAAACTGGAATTCTGGTTCCACCATCATGACTTCCTGCATATGCCATTATGCTGGAGCTGCTTCCTTCATCATTGGCCATCTCTGGATCTTATTGATTGAAGTATATCAATCAAGTAGCTCTGATACCAATTGTTGTCCAGTGAAATAGCCTAGAACTTGTTGAGGGTGGGGGGGGGGGGGGGGTTGAATACAAGTTGTTGAAATCTTTTCAAATTCCTGTTCTTCAAAGTATTACTACTTGCGAAAATTAAAGAACAAGAATAAATTTATAAACAATTGCTTTTATTGATTATAAATTCTAACAATCACAAATTGATTGTCAGCTTCGATTTCTGTACTGTATATATACAAATATATATAATCATACAACTTCTAACACAACTCTGTAAAATTAATTACAGCTTCCAAATCTGAATTGTAATTCAGCTTCTAATCCTATTCAACATATGTTTTCTATATACAATTTGAATAGCTATCCGTTTCTTAATTACTACCCTGGTATATTTCTAACCAGCTTCGTCTTCAATGACTCTTCAATGTCCATGTCGAAGATAACTTCTAATTCAAATAGAACTCTGTACTACATCAGAGAGTAATTTTACTTTAGTCTCTAACTGCTTCAACTTTAGTCTCTGATCAACTATTTAGTCTCCGACAGCTTAAGCTTAGTCTCCGATGCTTTAATCTTAGTCTCTGATGGTTTAATATTAGTCTCTGATGACTTAAGATTAGTCTCTGATGCTTATATTTACTCTTTGATGACTTACACTTAGTCTCTGAAGACTTAAGATTAGTCTCTGATGCTTTAAGCTGTAGTCTCTGATAAGCTTTTGCCTTAGTCTCTGATAAATTAAACATAATCTCTGACTTGTTGAAATCTCTAATGCAGTTCTGGTAGTCCCTTATAATACACATCAACTTACTCTCATATAAAAATAAATTACGTGAATCAGAGAGTAAACTACCAGTTACAGAAATTCAAATGCTATAAATTAGCACTAACAGTACATTTGTATATCTAAGTATTCTAGGTACAATCATCATCAAATGTTATAAAACCTAACACATGTGTTGACATGGAACAAATAAGATGCTTGTGAATTAGATACAAGTAGTCAAGCTTTTAACAATAAGATCATAGCTTAAGTTGGGGGAATAAGTTTTATTCTTTTTCAGTACATATATGAAACAATTATGTATACGTAAGGAAAAATTCGAGTATTTGCATAACATGTCTTAACACAGATCGAGTCAATGGATCAAGCATTTAATTGCAATAAGCATCATACTACATGTATGGCTGTATAAACAACTCTGCTATATGTTGATAAAACATGTATAATGGGACATCTATAGTACGAATTGGAAGAATAATAAACACATTACTTACCTTAATTAGGGTGATGACTTATGTTTGGTTTAAGAGTTCCTGCAAGATCTGTTTTTGATCCATAAATGTTTAAAAGTTAGAACTATAGTTTTATCTAAGTAACAAGGTTCTTTATGAAATGTTTATCAAATTGTGTTAAGTTTATATCTATTACTTTCTCGAATGTATCTGCATAATCAAAATGGTTGTACAGGTTATTGTGTGTCAGGGGATGCATTTTTTAACCGTCAGGGAATAAGGTTTTGGTTGTCAGGGGATAGCTCTTGGCCATCAGGAGATAACTCTCGACCATCATAGCATAAATTACCCGTCAGGGAATAAATTATTCATTGGGAGATAATTTTCCCATCAGTGGATAAATTTTGTTCATCGCCAAACTCATCGGTAATCCATTTGACTATTGCCAAAGTCACTTGGCTATCGCCAAACTCATCGGTGGATAAATTGTTCAGCGCCAAACTCACTTGAGTAGCGCCAAACTTATCGGTGGATAAATTTTTACTTGTCATGGGTTATTTTACTCGTTAGTGGATAATTTATCCTCCGATGACTATTTTAACCCATTAGTGGATAATTATCTTCCGATGACTAAATCAACCCATCAGTGGATAATTATCCTCCGATGACTAAATCAACCCATCGACGGATAATTATCTTCTGATGGGTTGCAGTTAAGGCTTTGTTAAAAATATGTTTGTTTTAGCTTTTCTAAACAGTTGTTTATGTTGAACATGGACATCAAGAGGAAAAAGAAATCATTATCTTTTTGGAGACATGTATTAAACTTTTCTCCCTAATATCATAACATAGTTTTTAGAGAAGAGCAAAGTTTAAATATAAAGAGAACGTTTCTTTGAGTATTTCAAGAGAATAGAGATTATCCATGTGGTTTATCTCTATGAGGAAAATTATAGGGAAAGGAATACGTTTTGATTAGTCAAGGTTTCATACAGATCTCTCTTCAAATTAAATGATCAAGAAGTTAAAATAAATAACTTAATTAAAGCTTTCAAAATTACCTTGTAAGCTTCCAGTTCTGCAGTATACGCCGAAGGATATTATTTTGAGTTTGAGAGTGGTTAGAGAGGAAGAGTTATAAGTCAAGGATCTTCTTTATATAGGAGAGCCAGGAAAACCATTACGTTGGACGTGGGGTATTTCTCACTTTAGACTAGCATCAGTCGTAAAATTGATTAAACCACCAAAATATGATAAACAATTACTTGATCATTACATTCACACGTAATGCATACTTCTCACAGGTGTCATAAGGTAGTACTTGTAATACTAATGACTCATCAACTGCAATGCTTACTCATTAGGTAGAATTATTATTTAAATCCCTTTCTTTGTAATCGTAGTAGTAGGAATCTATACTAATGCATAAATTGTTACTGTTCAAGATAATATCTTGAACTAAAATTTGTTTCCTTCAGTGTTTATAAAGGAATATTTTATCACAATGCAAAAGTTTAATTTTGACTAAAGTTTATTTAATAAGCGCTTTAATATTATAATAATTGTTACAAAAGTCTGGGGCTTTACATGAAATCCCTATCAAATTCAGAGATTCTAAAACTAGACCGTCTTTCTGATCTAGAAAAATTAATACAAACGTCACCCTCAGTGGTTTGAATAATTGATTCAACATGATTGTTTTGTACAGGAACCGATGGAGAGGCTGAAGATATTAGCCAATCTTATGGTAGATTTACATCTTTCCAAGAAATTATTTTTGGAACCATCATATTAGATTTTTCTTCATTTTAGGGTTTAATGTATTCATAACTTTATAATAAACTCTATATGTGATAGCCATATGTTCACTTAGATTTTTCATATCATAACCTTTTGTTTTAACATTTAAAGTTAATGCATAATACATCCAGAATATTCTTATTGTGAGAACCCAAAAATAGAAATAGGAATGAGATGTATGAAAGATTAATTCATAATATGTATGAACAATTAATTCATATCATGTATGAAAGTTACTATGTCAACGTAATGTCCAAAATTAATTATTACAATTTTGTGCATAAGTGATCCTCCAAAGGGATATAAATATATTAACTCCAATATTTAAATGATTATTTTAATCAGACACTAACAAAGAAATATATGTAATTATTACTGCAAGAGAAGCTGCAATGTAAATTGTTGACCAATGACTGCTGGTATAGGTAATATAACCACAATTTATTAGGAATGTAGTTGTGTGTGATGCATCAACTGATAAACCAAACTCAAACAGTACACTCTAACTATGGTTAATAACCTGGTTATGCATGTATATATATATTTTTTAAAAGGAAACTTGCTGGACAAGGAATTTGGGACTTGAGAATCTTGATAAGGACAGGGTCTGTGGCACGTGAGAGCTCCTACTTTAGCAGTGTTATTATATCTGACATCTGGTTCTTCTGATAGTATAAATCAACTCCTAGGAGTGGTGCAAAATCATCCATAGGAGTGTCATCTTTATCACTACTTGAAGAGGATGGTGTATGTATAGTATTAAAATTTTCTCTATATTCTTTATTTACAAGGATCTCATCCTTATCTCGCTTAACCTCTCCTTTTTCTTGGTCTTCTAAGGCATTTCTCTCGGACTCTCCTTTTTCATTGCCTTCTAAGGCAGTACTCTCTTCCTCTCCTTTCGCCAAAGTTCTCATTGGGTTGACTTTGCCTCTCTTCACTATATATTATCACATTGTCACTCAAAATTGTCCTAATTGGGCTCCTATGAGCTGTGTTTTCAGCAACTGTGGACAAAGTAAGTAGAGTATCTGCAACTATTGTGTCCATAGAAGTGATTTAAGGAGGAGTGAAGGATATATGTGTATGTACAATAGGAGAAGTATAGGTGTTTATTGAAGAAGTATGTACAATGGGGCGAGTATAAATACTTATTGCAGTAGTATATACATGTTTATTTATGTCCCCTGTATGATCATCAGTGATTGAATCTTTTAAAAAGGAATCAATCATTTAAGAGTCTTGATTGTCAATCATGGGTGTCACTGAGAATTGGCTCCTCTATGAAGTGAGAATGTGGAGGATCTGATGTCATAACACTTAGTGTTTATGTCATGACATCTGAAGAAATTTGAGGTAAGGAAAAAGAAGGGAGAGGTGTAGAAGGGAGTGTTGGTTGAATCACAAAGTGAGGAGGTGATTCATCAAAAGAAGTTGTGTGTGCACTCACAGTGTAAGATATCTGCAAGTGGCTCTTAGAGACCCTGAAATTAGTTTCATCAGGGGCTATGGTCAGTGTATGTGCCTCACTCAACTGTGTCCCTATTTGGGGTCTTTGTTCAATAATTGAATCCTTTTGGGAGGAAACAATTAGTGATGTGTTTGATTCCTTATTAAGGTCAGTATCTTTTTGGGAGGATACTGCCTGGTTTGGTTTAGGGTCAACACTCAAGGCTGTCCTCTTCTTCGTTCTCCTCAAGCCAATCACTCTCTCTCCTTGCTCCCCCTCGATTGATGAGGTTACTTTAGAGGGTTTTCTTTTAGTAACCTTAGTCTTTTGGGAGACTGAGGGTTGGGCTATTGAGAGTTGTTGTGTAGAAACTGGTGATACTACTTGGGTAGGCTAAGAAGTGGTAGTAATTTTAGCCATAACAGTTGAAGTAGAAGAAATAGGAGTGTGAGAAATAGAAGGGTGTGTTGAGATTACCTGTTCCATATGTGATGTAAGTATAAAGGGTTTTGTTGTATAAGATTTCCTTATTATCTCTATAAACAATTTCTTTGTTTGCATATAACTCTGTACAACTATGTCATTCTCAAAAGTAAAGTTAGGACATTGATCTTTAATAAGCATAGACAAAATTCTGACATAGTAAATTTCTGATTTCCTAGAAGTATGACTACCCAATTTATTTACAAGTTCATCAAAAATCAATTTACCTATATTTATATTTACATTTTTGATAATGGCAAAAGCTATTTTAAGAGTTAAAGATGTTATTACCTCAAAATTATAGGACTTACCTGAAAACACCTTTGTGATTGTATCAACGAGATAAGAAATCTCTCGTTTCACATTCACCCTCTTGAGGTCCTTGAACTTCAACACTACATTCTTTGGAGAGTTGTAGCCTAGTTCCCTCAAGAAGTCGAGCAGTTCAGTATCATTAGGCACTTCCACAAAATCTTGTATGGGAAACCCTAGTGCATAATTAATTCTGAAATAAGTTATTTTACCCTTTTTAGAAGAAATTCTGAACGAGATCCCTTTGATAACGTCAGGCCTTGTTGTAGAGTACATGAACTTGGTGCTTGACCTGAGTTGTGATATCGCTTCACGGAACATCTCGTCATCAGTAAAGATGGCTTTGCTATACTCTGACTTGAGTAGATAGCGCATCATAGGTTTAAAGCAAGCATCTACCTCATCGATGTCGGAAAATCCCACAAAGTTAGTTTGTGGAACCACTAGATTCCATGGAAGTCTTTGAGCAGTGCATGGTGCCATTGAAACTGTTTGCGATTTGAGAAGTTAGGGTTTCTGTAAACAAGATAGAGAAGAAAACTCGTGCAGTTGTTAAAGAGAGATTAAACGTTTAGTGTGTCTTCAAGGAGGGAGAATTAGAATACTAAAAGCTATTAGAATAAAGCTTTTGGTGCTACTAGGTTTCCTTGCTGAAAATCTTTTTGACCCTGATGAACTATCATTCGTTGTCTCCAGAAAAAGTACTTTCCCCTTTCCAACATAGGGACTTTACTATTTCCAACTTTGTTAGCCATTTTTAATGATTGTCTAACAAGTGTAGTCTGCTAGTTGGCTCTGATACTAATTGTTAGAACTAAATAAGCTTAAGTGTTTGTAGAAGGGGGGGGGGGGGGGGGGTTGAATACAAACATTCAAAACTTTTTGCTCTTTAAAAATTTGTTAAGTACTGTTGGAAATAGCTACAAGATTAGAAAAACTATAATGAATATTAAGATGAACACACAAGCATTCAAGTTAAAATTGTTGTATTTGTTAGGTCCCAAAGGGTAAAAACACTAGGGGGGGGGGGGGGAGGGGTTGAATAGTGTTTTTCAAAAATTAAGTCTTGCTTAGAAAACTTTACTAATTTAACCACTTCTTGCTTTATAAAAGAGTTTCTTATGATTTGAAAAGATTTAGCAGCGGAATAGTTAAGCAAGGAACCCCTTAGTTTTTAGAAAGAAAGGTTAATGGCTAAAAGGAGCAAATATAGTAAATCTTTGCTGATAGAGTTCAGCAGGACTTAAGCAAAACACAGAACAAAGCAAGTAAGCAATAAGAAAGAGAAGTAGGAATAGAGATGAGAATTTTTAAAGTGGTTCGGACGAAGCCTATTCCACTCTTCTTCTATTTTACTTGAGAAGGCTATCACTAAAACTTGTTCACACAAAACAATTAGCAGGCGTGTTCACACAGAACAATCAGCAGAAGGACACTTAGTCCAATTTACACTAGGTCACTTAGACCAGATTAGTCACACAAACTCTAAGCAGATTGAGTAAATCTTGCTTGCTATCTCCAAGTAGAGTGTTCCTTAGTTGAGCAGATTGATAGCACTTGTTCAAGCTTTATGATGTCTTGTTGAAGTCTTTAATATGTCAGAGTGTTTGGTGGTTTAGTTCTTCAATTTTTGCTCTATATCATAAATGAAATTTATGACTCCTATTTATACCACTCCAGAAAATCTATCCATTGGGAATTTGAAATAGATCCGTTGGAGTGTATTGTTCTTGAAGTGACTTGTACCTTTACAACATTCCTTGCTTAGTTCAAAAAGTTGGCCGTTATTCTGTTTTCTCGTGCCTTTCTGAAGAGTGTCCTAGAAGTTGACTAAGCAGTGGTAAAGATAACTTTTCTGACAACTTGATCTTGACTAAGCAACGGATCTTGCTTACTTAAGTCCTTGCTTATTTCTATTCTAAGCAGGACTATACTTGGAAAATTTTTCATGTCTTCAGAATCCTTCTTGATTAATGAATTTATCATATCAGCAGACTTCGATGGATTCTTCATATCAGCAGGCTTCGATGGTGATCAAACTCCTTGCTTAACTACATATTATATCCACCTAACAAATTGGATATTTTTCTAAGTCCTTTTACAATACTTAAGCAAGAACTATATTACATCATCAATTCTTATATATTAAACAATAAATAAATGTTTAAGCAATGATAATAATATAAGCAGGGGCACAACAACAGTATTCAAACTTGATGTTTTTCTGGAAATCTGTTTGATCACAAATGTGATTAATCAGCTAAAATCTGTAATAAAGTACAACTTCTATGTCACACTCACAAGCTTCTTATTTTCTTTGAATATTTCTCTCAAGATATATTACAAATCTTCTCTCTAGTGTTTGTGTGCTTCACTCTGTTGGTTGTCCTGTTGGGTGTTTGTGCTTTTATATAATGAGAACTCTTTTGCATATATAGAAGATCAGTTGTTGAACCCACGTGCTTAGACGTGCTGCTTTTTCAACTTAACCTTATATATGTCACATCGATGTCCTTTTGAAATGATGTGTCAAACTGCTGATGACTTTAGTTGCTTCTTTTTCATTCCCTGATCTTCGAGCATTTAATGATCGAGAGTTTTCATTGGACCACCAAACTTCAAGAAATATCTTTCTAGTTATATCTCTTGCTTTTATAACAAGCTTCAATGATTTGTGTGTAAGACCTAATGACGAGTGTATGTAGTCATAACTATCCCCTGATAACAAGCCCTGATGTGGACTTGATCAGTGCTTCTGGATCCCCTGATTGCAAGTCCTGCTTACGACTTGATCAGTGCTTCATGCTTCACTTAAGTTAATCTCTTGTTGTAGAGTTGCCCAAGTGCTTCTTGATCCCCTGACGTTAAGACTTACAACATCCACTGATGCAGTGTTGAGCATTCTCCTTGATGGGTTTCCCTGATGGATTGGCTTGTCACTGTCATGCCTTGACGAGTTCCCCTGATAGGTTCTCCTGATGGATTGGTTTGCCATTGTCATCCCCTGATGGGTTCCCCTGACGGGTCCCTCTGATTGATTTCAATCACTAAAGCTTTGTCGATTTTGTCTGGAATGTCTGATGTGCAGAATTCTTGGTTGCTTTTAAGTAGTAACAAACATTCTTTTTTCACTATCAAGTCCTTTAGAGGTTTTCACTGATGACTTGCATAGTGTTGTGCAGTTCATCCCTTAAGACTAAATTGATCATCAGTGGATGCAGAACTTGTTGGAGTTGCTGTGCATAAAGTGCATCAGCTTCTACCAACTTTTTGTCTTGAGAATAGACAAGCTCCATTTTTCCGTGTATTATTATTTCGACAGGAGTTGGAAAATGAGCTGTCTTCATTGCATCTCCAAGTAGTTTGGGTCCTGATTGACTATAGGTCTTCTTTTTAGGTTCTTTAATCAGGATACCCTTACCCATGTCCTTGGCTTTGGGGGCAGGAGCAATAGTAGTCATATCCCCTGATGGTTGACTTGCTTGAGTCTCAACAACAACCTCTGACGATGGCCCTGAAGATTTCTCCCCCTTTTTGACAGCATCAACAATGGAAGTTGAGAGTAGGGATGTGACTTGAAGAACTTTTTGCAGAGTGTTAGCCATTGATAGTTGCAGAGACTCCATGCTTGCTATTTTGGTGGAGAAGACAGAGAGTTGTTTGTTAACATTGTCAAAAGTTTCTTCATCTTGAGCATTGTTTGACTGGTGACTAGGGAGTCCACAACTTGCTATACATTATTTATTTTGTTTGTAAAGTGTGTATAGAGTTTCTGATTTTCTACATCCACAGATTGCCCTATCATTATTTGTGATTTGAGCACCTTTGTCAAAATTGGATATGTGGTCCGTGAAAACTCTTGTTTGAGTAACTGTACAGTATCAGTCATTTGATTCTTTTAAAAGTATAAATCAACTCCAATGAACTAAGGTAAGTCATCCATGGGAGTGTCATCTTTATCACTATCAGAAGAGGTGGAAGTATCTACAATATCTACATTTTCTCTATTTTCTTTATTTACAAGGATCTCATCCTTATCTCCCTCAATCTCTCCTTTTTCTGTGCCTTCTAAGGCATCTCTCGAAGACTTTCCTTTTTCTTTGCCTTCTAAGGTAGTACTCTTATTCTTTCCTTTTGCCAAAGTCCTCTTAGGGGATTGACTTTTCCTCTATTCACTAAGTATTCTCACATTTTTACTCAAAATTGTCCTAGAAGGGCTCCTATGGGCTGTGAGATCAGCAACTGTGGCCAGTTCAAGTAAATTATGTACAGTTTCTGGTTCCACAGAAGTGATAAGGGAAGGAGTGGAAGTCAGTTGTGTATGTACAATTGGAGAAGTATATGTTTCTATAGAAGAAGTATTTACATGTGGGGGAACATAAATGCTTATTGCAGTAGTATGTACAGGTACATTGTTGTCCCCAGACTGTGTCACAGTGATTGAATCATTTAAAAAGGAATCAACCATTTGAACATGGTGATTATCAATCACTGTGTCAATGAGTGTTGGCTCATCCAAGAATTGAGAAATTGGAGAATTTGATGTCATGACACTCAGAGTTTGTGTCATGATATTTGAAGAAATTTGAGGAATTAAGAAAGATGGGAGAGGTGTAGAAGGGAGTGTTGGCTGGATCATCGAATGATGAAGTGATCCATCAAAAGAAGTTGTGTGTGCACCCACTATGTCAGTTATCTGCAAGTGGCTCTCAGAGACCCTGATGTTAATGTCATTAGGGGCTATGGTCACTGTTTGTGCCTCACTCAACTGTGTCCCTGGTTGGGGATTATTTTCAATAACTAATTCCTTTTGAGAGGAACTAGTTAAAAATGTGCTTAATTCCTTATCAAAAGCAGTATCCATTTGAGAGGATACTGCCTGGTCTGGCTCTAGGGTTACTCTCTTGGTCACTTTCTTCTTCTTCAATCTCCTTAAGCCAATCACTCTCTCTCCTTGCTCCCCCTCATTTGTTGTGGTTCCTTCAGAGGATTTTCTTTTGGTACCCTTAGTTTTTTGGGAGATTAAGGGCTGGGTTAATGAGAGTGGTTGTTTTGAAATTGGTGGTACTACTTGGTTAGGCAGAGAAGTGGTGGTGATCTCTGCCATAGTAGTTGAAGGAGAAGAAGTAATAGGTTGAGAAGAGGAAGGGAGAGTTAGAGATACCTATTCCATATGTGATGGAAGTACAAATGATTCCGCGGTATAGGATTTCTTTATTATTTCTACAAATAATTTTTTCGTTTGTTTATAACTCTGTACAACAATGTCATTCTCAAAAGAAAGATTAGTAAGTTGATCCTTAATAATCATTGACAGGAATCTAACATAGAAAACTTCCTGTTTTCTAGAAGTAAAATTACCCATTTTATTTACAAGATCATCAAAAAATAATTTTCCTATATTAATTTTTATATTTCTAATCATGGCATAAGCTATTTTAAGAGTTAAAGATGTTATCCCCTCATAGTTAGAGGACTTACCTGAAAACACCTTTGTGATTGTGTCAAAGAGATAGGAGATCTCTCTTTTCACATTGACCCTCTTGAGGTCTTTGAACTTCAAAGTTACATTATTTGGTGAGTTGTAGCCCAGTTCCCTCAAGAAGTCAAACAGTTCAACATCACTTGGCACTTCCATGAACTCCTACGTAGGTAGTCCCAGTGCAGAATTAATTCTGAAAGGAGTTATTTTTCCCTTTTCAGAAGAAATTTTGAATGAGATTCCCTTGACAACCTCAGGTTTGGTTGCAGAGTACATGAATTTGGCACTCATCCATAGTTGTGCTAGTGCTTCCCCAGACATCTCGTCATCGGTAAAAATGGCTTTGCTATACTCTAAGTTGAGTAGATAGTGCATCATTGGTTTAAAGCAAACATCTACCTCTTCGATGTCTAAAAAACCCACAAAGTTGGTTGTGGAACCATTAGATCTCTTGGTAGTCATTGAGCAGTGCTTGGTGCCATTAATACTATTGATGAGTTGAAAATCTAGAGTTTCTGTGAATAAGAGAGATAGAGAAAGAAAACTCGAGCAAATATCAAAGACAGGTTAAATGTTTTGAGGTATTTCAGAAAGAGAGAGATGGGGAGTATAAATACCTGCCTTTTTGACTTTTGAAAACTGTTCTTGAAAACACACTATTAGGGTGTCACATCAATTTTGTGGTGACACGTCATCAGGGACAAGAGAATTCCCTGATGAATTATTATCATAGACTCGACACAATCCCCTGATGCAGTCAAAAGCCTTTTACCTGACGCTGATGTTCGATGAATATACACACCCTGACCCTGATGCTCAGAACAGATACTTTGACCTTGATGCGTGAGACGGATACCCTGACCCTGATGCGCGGGACAGATACCCTGACCCTGATGCACCAGACAGATACCCTGACCCTAATGCTTCTTGACAGAGACCCTGACCTTGATGCATCAGACAAAAACAAACAAAAACACATAAATATATGTACATATTTACATATTTAACATATATATTCACATATCAACTACATTTATCAGGAATTTGTGAGATGAGTTAGGAATACTAGAACTTAAGCACTTGATAGCTTGAGTTATTCCAATAATCTTTCTTATATGTCTCTGACAAGTTAATTAGACTTCATTTTGCATAATTCACTATATCCAGTTCTCCCACAAGATTGATAAAGGTGGCTTCATCAAGAGCCTTGGTGAAAATGTCTGCCAATTGCTTGTTTGTTGGTACAAAATGTAGTTCAATTGTTCCATTCATAACATGTTCTTTAATAAAATGATATCTGATTTCTATATGTTTGGTTCTGGAGTGTTGCACAGGATTTTCAGCAATGACAATGGCTTCACTTGAGTTAATCTCTTGTTGTAGAGTTGCCCAAGTGCTTCTTGATCCCCTGACATTAAGACTTACATCATCCACTGATGGCTTCCACTAATGCAGTGTTGAGCATTCTCCCTGATGGGTTTCCCTGACGGATTGGCTTGTCATTGTCATGCCCTAACGAGTTCCCCTGATGGGTTCTCCTGATGGATTGTTTTGCCATTGTCATCCCCTAATGGGCTCCCTTGACGGGTTCCCCCTGATTGATTTCAATCACTAAAGCTTTGTCGATTTTGTCTGGAATGTCTGATGTGCGGAATTCTTGGTTGCTTTTAAGTAGTAACAGACATTCCTTTTTCACTATCAAGTCCTTTAGAGGTTTTCACTGATGACTTGCATAGTGTTGCGCAGTTCATCCCTTGAAGACTAAATTGATCATCAGTGGATGCAGAACTTGTGCAGATATATTAAGGTTTATAGAATACCTTAAGTATTTACAGATGCACAATTATTCTCTAAATATCATCGTCATTATTTATCTTTAACAAAAGCTTTTTCAAAATTTCTCTTTGATGACACGTCATCAGGGGGTGGTGTCTATTCTGTGATGCCACATCATCAATGGTTAAAAAGAATCCCTGATGAAATGTTATATAGACTGGTTACCTTCCCCTAATGCGTCCAAGTGCTTAACCCTGAACCTGACGCACGACCCTTATGTCACACCCTGACACTGATGCACACACACACATATATATATTTTTATTATTATTATAAACATATAACCATTTATTAATAACTTCATCAGGAAATTATGAGATGAGTTAGAAATACCAGTAATTAAGCACTTGTTAAATTGAATCACTCCAACAATTTTTCTAGCATGATTCCAGCAAATTGATCAAACTTTATTTTGCATAATTCACCATTCCTAGCTCTCCCACCAGATTGATAAAGGTAGCTTCATCAAGAGCCTTTGTAAAGATGTATGTCAACTGCTTGTTTGTTGGTACAAAGTGTAATTCAATGGTTCCATTCATAACATGTTCCCTGATAAAGTGATATCTGATTTCTATATGTTTAGTTCTGGAATGTTGCATAAGGTTCTCAGCAATGGCAATGACATTTGTATTGTCACATAAAATTGGAATTTTGTTGAAATTTAGGGCATAATCCAATAACTGATTTTTCATCCATAGGATTTGTGCACAGCAACTTCCAGCTGCAATGTATTCAGCTTCAACAGTAGATGTTGATATTGAGTGTTGCTTTTTGCTGAACCAAGATACAAGCCTTCCTTCTAGAAATTGATAGCTCTAAGTGGTACTTTTTCTGTCAATTCTACATCCTCCAAACTCAGCATCAAAATACACAAGTAATTTAAATCCAGACTCTTTTGGATACCAAAGGCTTGACTCTGTAGTGCCCTTGATGTACCTCAAGATTCTTTTCACTACAATTAGATGAGACACCTTTGGGTCAGCTTGATATCTTGCACAAAGATATGTTGAAAACATAATATCGGTCCTACTTGCTGTCAAGTACAGCAGAGAACCAATCATTCCCCTATAAGTCTTTAGATCAATTTTCTTTCCATTCTTATCAAGGTCATTCTTGGTTGCTGTGGCCATAGGTGTCTTTGCTACTTTTGAGTCCTCCATGTCAAATTTCTTGAGAAGTTCTTTGGCATACTTTGTCTGATGTATGTAAATCCCATCAGTGAGCAGTCCCAAGAAATAAGACAATTCACCAATTAAGCTCATTTTATACTTGCTTTGCATGAGCTTAGAGAACTTTTCACACAGCTTAGTGTCAGTGGATCCAAATATGATATCATCAACATATATTTGAACCAGGATCAGATGACCTTGGTGTTGTCTAAAGAACAATGTTTTGTCAATGATATCTTTTATTAACTTGTTATCCACCCAAAAATTTGACAGTGTGTCATACCAAGCTCTAGGAGATTGCTTCAGTCCATACAGTGTTTCTTCTAGATTGAAAAACATGATTTGGGAATTTTGAACTTTCAAACTATGGTGGTTGTTGGACATACACCTCATGTTCTAATTTCCCATTGAGAAAAACATTTTTCATATTCATTTGAAAAACTTTAAAGTTTGAATGTGCTACATAGGCTAAGAAAATTCTTATAGCCTCAAGTTTGGCCACTGGTGTAAAGGTCTCATCAAAGTCAATCCCTTCCTCTTGAAGATATCTCTTTTCTACCAGTCTTGCTTTGTTTCTTATAACAATGTCAGCTTCGTCCATCTTGTTTCTCCCACTTGGTGCTTATTATAGTTCTGTCTTTTGGTTTAGGTACTAGCTTCCATACTTGATTTCTTTTAAATTGATTCAACTCTTCTTGTATAGCCATGATCCTTTCAGCATCTTGCATGGCTTCTTCAAATTTCTTTGGCTCAATTTGAGAAAGAAAACAAGCATATAGGCACTAATTAGATGTACTTTTTCTGGTTTGCACTTTTTGGTTGGGATCACCAATGATTAATTCTTTGGTGTGACCCCTTGACCATTTGGGCTTAGAGAGGTATCTTGATGAGCTTGCCTGATTATCATTTCCTCCCCTTAAGTCTGTGCTACCGGCTTCTGTGAAAACTCCCCCTGAATTTATGCTTAAATCAGGGTTAAAGTTATCCCCTAATGGTGCATTCCCTGATGGATTATCCCCTGATGGAGTATTCTGTGATCTCTTATCCAGGTGATTAACTCCATCTATTGAAGGGGCTTCATTGTTGGTTGGATTCACATTAGGAATGGTTAACTCCTCCATTTGTTTGCACTCATCAGCTTCATTCTTTTGATAATCAGAATCATCTTCATTTTCAAATTTGAGCTCTTAATGAAAACCAGGGTCTTCGAGTCCAGAAATCTCTTGATCATCAAAAGCTACATTTATAGATTCCATCACCACCAGGAGTCTCTTGTTGTACATCCTGTAGGACTTAAATGTCAGGGAGTAACCTAGGAAAATAGCTTCATCAGCCTTTAAGTCAAATTTTCTAAAAGGTCTCACCAAAATTCCTTAATACAAAGCATTTGCATCCAAAAACATGTAGGAACTTGATGTTTGGTTTCCTCCATGTCATTAGCTCGTGTAGTGTCTTATTGTCAGCCTTGTTGATCAAAGACCTATTTTGAGTGAAGCAAGTAGTAGAAATTGCCTTAGCCCAAAAATAGGTAAGAATTTTTGCGTCTGCTAACATTGTTCTAACAACTTCTATCAGGGTTCTATTCTTCATTTCCACTACACCATTCTGTTGAGGAATTCTTGGGGCAGAAAATGTATGATTGATGTCCTTCTCCACACAATATTCATCAATAGTTGCATTCTTGAATTCGGTCCCATTGTCTGTCCTCAGAATTCTAACTGTTGATGCACCCTTGCTTATATTACCCTGCTTAAAGAATTACATTTATTTTATATAAGAATTGATGATGTAATATAGTCCTTGCTTATATGATATAAAAAAACTTAGAAAAATATCTAACTTGTTAGGTGGGTATATTCTGCTAGTTAAGCAAGAATTTTGATCACATAAGAAGACTCTGCTCATAGATCAAGAAGGATGCTAAAGACATAGAGAAAAAGTTCAAGGACAGTCCTGCTTAGAATGGAAATAAGCAAGAAATGATATAGCAAAATACCTTACCTTGATCCAAGCAAGAGTGTCAGAAAAAGACTATCTTTTGTTCTGCTTAGTCAACTCCTAGAGAACTTTCTCAAAAAGCACTAGAAGACAAAATAATGGCTATCTTTTTGAACTAAGCAATGAACAACTGGAAAAGTACAAGTCACTGTCAAGGCAGTACAACTCCCAACGGATCTATTTCAAAATTCTCAACGGATAGATTTTTGGAGTAGTATAAATAGGAGTCATAAATTTCATTTATGAGAACTGAACAACCAAGAATTGCTCTGACAATCTGACACTCAAAGAATACAGCAAGACACAATTCAAAGCTTGAACAGTGCTATCTAATCTGATCAACAAGGAGCTCTCTGCTTAGAGATAGAAAGCAAGAAACAACATCTGCTATTAGTCTGTGTGACTTGGTCTAAGTGACCCATTGTAATTCTAGACTAAGTGTCCTGCTGCTTATTGTTCTGTGTGAACATTCTAGTGAGTGCCTTCTCAAGTAAAAGAGAAGAAGAGTGGAGTAGGCTTAGACCGAACCACTATAAAAATTATCCTGCTTATCTTTCTTACTGCTTATTTATTTTTCTCTTACTTTGCTAAAGTCTCTGCTAAACTCTTTTAGCAAAGACTTACTGTCATTGCTCCTTTAGCCATTAACTTTTATTCCAAAATCTAAGGGGTTCTTTGCTTAACAAATTCCGCTACTAAATCTTTTCAAAATATAAGAAACTCTTTTAATAAGCAAGAAGTGTTTAAAACTACAAAGTTTTCTAAGCAAGTCTCAAGTTTTGAAACACACTATTCAACCCCCTTTCTAGTATTTTTCTCTTCGAGACCTAACAAGTGGTATTAGAGCTTAACACTCTTTGCTAAGCCCTATAGCTTGAGAGGATCCTAAATTTTAAAATGGCTTTAAGAAGTGATTTCGGTGGCAAACCCCCTATGTGCACCAGATATAGATTTGCTAATTGGAAATTGAGAATACAAGTGTACATGGATGCAATTGATGAAGAATTGTTTGAAGCAATAAAAGTTGGGCCTTACATACCAGAGAAGATAAACCCTGCTGATCCCAACAAGCTTATACCTAAGCAGAGAAAGGAATGGACAGATGAAGAAAAGAAATTAGTAGGATTCAATAAGAAGGCAATGAACATTCTCTTCATGGCTCTTAAGGAAGAAATGTTTGAAAGTGTCTCTAACTGTACCTCTGCTAAAGAAGTATGAGATGCCTTGCTAGTTCTCAATGAAGGAACAACAGAAGTCAGAGAAAATAAGCAATCCTTGCTTATACAACAATATGAAATGTTCAGTATGTAGCAAGGAGAAAATCTTACTGCTATGTATGAAAGATTCACTGTTCTGCTTAACAATCTACGTGCTCTAGGGAAAACCTATGACACCAAGGACATCAATCTCAAATTTATGAGATCTTTACCAAGACAGTGGGATCCTAAAACCACTGTAGTAAAAGAATTAAGGAACTTACACACTACTGATCTCCAGCAACTCTATGGAAATTTGCTCACCTACGAAATGGAGTTAGCTCAGAGAGATGCCGCATCTAAACCAAGAAGGAAAGATAGAGGAGTGGCCTTGAAGGCTACTGAGCCTAAGCAACTATCAGATTCAGACTCAGAGCAGCCACTATCTAGAACCCAGATTTGTCTGCCCTTGACTTTTCCCTGCACATAAAGAACATTTAATTTGTTTTTGGTACCCAAGTGGATTTGGGTTCTCTAGGTTTAGTCACAATTAATGGTAAAATGACTTTTTCATTACTAATAACTTTTGGTTTAGGCAGTAAATACACTTTTTCCTTTTTAGAAGCTTCACTATAAGCTTTAGATTTATCAACAAATTTATTTTCTTTACCCTTAAGGGTGCATGCTTGAACAATTGGTAAATCATCAACATATAAAATTGTGTCAGTCAAAATTTGTGGTTTTTCCTTGCATTGAAAAGATAGGTTATTATTATGACTACAGTTCCAGCACTCTTTCCTAGGGGCTTCCTGAATAGGGGTGTAGTTATTGTCTTTGTTCACATCTAGTTTGTCATTCTTATTCTTTTTCTTATCCCTTGACACGCCTTTATCCCTTGAAGGGTTTCGACGGCCTGATGCACTCTATCTCCTAATGACTTCATATCCACTGATGCATAGTCGTATTCCTTCTTGAAAGGGGTTTTGAGTGCTTTGGCAATAGCAGGTTTCTTGCCACTTCCACCACTTGTTGAAGCTTCACTTATTGGGAAAACATTCCCTTTCTCTAGCCTTTATAAACTTGATAGTTTGTATAGGCCTTTTACCAAAGCTAGCTGCATTTTTGAACCTCAATAGCAAGTTGTTTCACTTGAGTCTCCTCATAGCCTAAACCAGATTTATGATCAGATCTCTTACTGTTTAACTGATCATCTAGTTTCTTGCTTGACTTATTTCACCTCTTTATGACCTCTTTTTCTTCTCTCAAAAGCTTGGAGGTCTATTCTTCTCTTTTTACAACACAATCAAGGAGGTTCCTAGTCTTAGGGAGTTCTTTTTCAAGATTCTCAAGTCTAGAAAGTTCTGATTCTAACAGAGTATTTCTAATGGTCAAATGTTCATTAATTTTTTGTACTCTCTCAGTCTCAGCTACAACACTCCTTAAGGTGTCATAAAGATCTCTTATCTCACAAGTTATTTCCTTAACAGTTTTGAAACAATCAGTTTTAGACATGTTAGTGGAAATTTCGAGGCTTACTTGTGAGCTGTTGCTGTGAGTGGATGAGGCCATCAGGGCTAGGTTGACATATTCCTCAGTGTCTTTTTCATCTGAGTCAGCCCAGTCCTTTCCCTCTACTATATAAGTTTTTCCCTTCTTGTTGGCATTGAGAAGGTCAAAGTATTTTTTCTTGTAATCCACCATAGCCTCCTTCCCTTTGGACTCACTTTCATTTTTGGCCTTGCGGTACTCATTAGCAAAGTGGCCCAAATCATTGCATTTGTAGCACTTTATTCTTGATTTGTCAATAAAGTTGTTAGTGCTACTGGTTTTCCTTCCTGAAAATTTCTTTACCCCATTTGGTTTTTGAAATTTTAGTTTGGAAAACCTTTTTGCTAGGAAGGCCATTGTTTCATCCATTTCCTCTAACTCTTCAGGGGTGTACTCAGTTCCCTTGGAGTCAACTACATTGTCCCTACTTTTTTCACTTTCCTTAGCATCTCTTAGTTGCTGCTACATCAAGACACTCTGTCCTGCTTCCTTTTTGTTTTTCTTGGCGGCCATTAGGGCTACAGATCTAAGCTTTCTAGTATCCCCTGATATTTCAGATCTTTGTTGAATCTCCAATTCATATGTCTTTAGGGTACCACAGAGCTTATCCAAGTCTAGGAGATTCATGACCTTGGATTCCCTGATGGTTGTTGTCTTTGGATCCCATGATATGAGAAATGCCCTCATGAATTTTCTGTTCTCGTCTTTTTTGGCATAAATCTTTCCATACATCCTAAGGTCATTTACCAACCTGTTGAATTTGTCAAACATTTCAGTGAGTGATTCACCATTTTACATTGTGAACCACTCATACTGTTGTGTTAACGGCCGCAGTTTATTTTTCCTCACGTCTTTCATACCATCACACAAGATCTGGATAGTATCCCATATTGACTTAGACGTTGTAAGATTCATGATACTGTTTAGCATATCATTGTCTAAACTCAAGTGTTTTTTGGGGGGGGGGGGGGGGGGGGTTCAATACAAACACTACAAACTTTTCGCTCTTTAAAACTTAATCCACAATGACTGGAATAACTACAAGGATCAGAAAAACTTTACTGAAATTAAAATGAATACACAAGCATTCAAGTTAAAATAGATGTATTATAACTTGGTGTTTTTCTAGAAATCTGTTTTAGCACAATGTGATTAACAACTACAATTTTATAATAAATTAAAGCTTCTTTTTCTCACACACTAGCTACAAATTTTTCTTTGAATATTTCTCTCAAGATCTATTACAAAGCTTCTTTCTAGTGTGTAAGTGTTGTGGTTTCTTGGTTGTTTCGTGTAACAACTCTTTCTGTATATGTAGCAGATTAGTTGTTGAATCCATGTGCTAGATGTGCTACTTTTTCAACATAGTCGTAGTATGTCAAATCGTTGTCCTTTCGAAGTAATGTGTTAGACTGCTTTTGGCTGGTGTTGCTTCTTTTTCATAACCTGATCTTCATGCATTTATTGCTTGTGAGTTGTTATTGGACAACCAAACTTCAAGGAATATCTTCCCAATTAAATCCCTTGCTTCCATGCCAAGTATCAATGATTTGCTTGTAAGTCCTGATGACGAGTGGACTAGGTCATAACCATCCACTGAAGACAAGCCCTGATGTTGCCTTGATCAGTGCTTCTGGTCCCCTGATTACAAGCCCTGATGGAAACTTGATTAGTGCTTCACTATCCACTGATGTCAAGCCCTGATGGAGACTCGGTTAGTGCTTCACTATCCACTAATGTTAAGACCTACTTGAATCCACTGTTGACATTCACTGACTCACTGTTTGAACTTCCCCTGACGGTTTCCCCTGATGGGTTGGTCCTTCGATTTCATTCCCAGATAGGTTCCCCTGACGGGTTCATCCCTTGACGAGTTCCCCTGATGAGGTCATCCCCTGACACAATATTTTATGCTTCCCCTGATAGGTTCTCCTGATGGGTTTTTCACTGATGCCTTATTAAAATACTTGCACTCTTAATCATTGATACTTTGTTGGCTTTTCTTGAAGTGTCTGATGTGCGGAATACTTGAATGTTTAAGTAACAACAGACATCCCCTGATACTATCAAGTCCTTTTGTAGTATTCACTGATGACTTGCCTAGTGCAGTTTAGTCCATCCTTTGATGACTGGGTTGTCCATCAGTGGATGCAAAACTTGTGCAAATATATTAAGGTTTTTAGAATACCTGGAGTATTTTACCTATGCACATTTATTCCTTTAAAATAGAATTATCATCATCAACATTTATATCTAACAAGTAATTATTGAAGATTTGACATTTTGTTCATTAAGGCTTTAAAGAGATAACACACTGCTATCTTATTTTAGCATTTATTGTCATTTATGTTTTTACCATTGTGTAAAATATTTTTTTCAGTATCATTTTTATGCATAATATGTGTGCATAGCATTTGTAAATTGTGAGTTATTGATTTTTAAAGTTTATTAAAAAAAAAAATTCAAGAACAAAATGAAGAACACCAAGAACCCTAACTGTTCTTCGTTTGATTCGGCCGACATAACGTATCTAAAATGAAATCAAATGTTAGAACCTTGTTCTTGCTATTCATGGCTTCATTTTCCCTCAATCAATTTTTAAAAATGGTCAAGTTTCGGGTGAGTTCAAGCTTGACTGAAGTTTCAAATACCCTGAATGAATTTTCTTCAATTTTTCTTGCGATTTTGTTGTTGAAACTTGAAATAGATTACATGAATGAGTTTCTGAGTGTTTAATCTTTCGAATTCATACTTGTTTCAACAAAAACAGAGAACAAATATGGATTTGTAGCTCGGCTGCGAGCTTCGCCGCCGTTCATGGCGAGCTCGTCGATGACTAGCTATGAAATGGTCCTCTAGCTACATTCTGGCGACGACATGCGGCCTGGGGGGGTGGGCGGGGGGGGTTGGGTATTCCCTTATGGGAATCATCATGGCGACGATCTCACCTCCATTTTCGTGCGTGTGTGTGCGCGTGTGTGTTCGGCTGCTGCAGTGAGCCGCGGCGTCCATTCTGGCGAGAACAGCGCCGTCGGCATCCCTTCCCCAACTGAAACCCTAACTTGTTGAGGAAGACGACGGGTCGGGTCAAACTGACCCGATACTGACCCAAACTAGACTTGTCCAATCCGGACTTGACCTGGCTCTGTTTTGACCCGATCCGTGACCGGTTCTAACCCGATCCGACTTAGTCCCCTTTATTTTATTTTTGGCCCAATCCAACTTTGAAAATAAAATAAAAATAAATAAAATACCTATACAGTTTAAATTGTTCAATAAATGACTTTTGAATAATTATTTTGACATGTAAATAAACTTTTTACATTTATTAAATTTTTTATGATTTAAAAACAAAATTTATTTAAAAATTATAGATTTTCTTAATTACCGCAATTAAGTAACGAATCATTAATTCATGAATAATTATTATTTAATTAAAGCAATTAAATAATAATTAAGGAATAAATTCAAAAATTTTATTAAATGATTAAATTAATCATTTAAGCTAAGATTAATTGAGAAATAATTCTTGATTAATTAAATTAAGGAATTGATATCAATTAATATTTAATTAAAAAAATTAATGAATAATTAATGAATAAATTCTACATGATTATTAAATGATCAATAAATCATTTAATTCAAAAGTAATTAAGAAATAAATTACTTAATTGATAAGTAATTATTATTTAATTAAAGAAATTAAATAATAATTTAAGAACAATTGTTTAATTAATGATAAAAGATCTATAAATCTTTTATGATTAAGATTTAATTAAGAAATGATTATTGTTTAATTAAAACAATTAAATAATAATTAAGGAACAATTTTTGATAAATGTTAAATAATTAATAAATTGACTTTATTGACATTCTAGGAAGTTGGTTTGGAACGACAAGACGTAAATATGATTATGTGATTTTTGTCTTATTCCAAATCTTGAACTTTTATAATGTCACGTTTCACGTTTCATTACCATTTCGTGTTAGTGAACCTGCGTGTCTCAGTTTGCATGATTGTTACATATACACTATTATAAAATTATTGATTCTCGAGAGGGAAAATAAATTTTATAAATATTGCAAATTAGTATTCATACAATTTTTATTTGACTTTTCGAGTTCTTACATCATGTTTTCATTAAAGTATAAATGTTATTGATATATTAGTGTGCCACATTTGGATACCAAGTATAGCTTGATTGACTATCGGATTGGGATGTGACAACTACACCCAAGTTAGCTTGCTGGTCACGTTCACATACTTAGCCAAATTTTAACTAAGTTGGGGGTCTCCACACATGTCTCCCAAAATGTGTTTCACCAAATCTTCTTTGATCATCTTGTATATGCGAGGGAAGGTTGTAGGAACAATATGGGGTTGATGATGTTCTTGAGCTGTTGATGATGTGGCGCCCCCATGGGGTTCGTTGGGCCCTTCTTCAGCCTACATGGCAAATGACATGTTGACGACCTTCTAAATCACTAATTGTGATTAATTACATTTACTATGGCATATCGATTATCCTTGCTCGACTTTATCAGCGCCACATTCCTTCAAATAATCAATCAATAGCACATCTATTTAGTACTAACACATTACAATTTAAATTAATGTTTTACATATAATTTACTAATAATCTATATCAAAATTTTCAAAATAAAAATAAATTCTCGTATGAATGATTACAGGGTATCGATTTAATAGTCATAAATTTAAAAGCATTATCAGTATAATTCAAAAGAATTCGAATCGGTCAGCTTAGCCCATTGAATTAAAGAATTAAAAAAGAGTAAAGTCTCTTTATAAACAGAGTACCTGCCGTTGGCACCTTACGTTTTTACGTGATGAAGAAGAGAGGTAGTTTTGTCGGCGAACATGCGGCCCACAATGACGTGGATCTCACCGGAAGAGTGGTGTGGAACGGGACCCGACATTAGATCGGCGGTGACTCTGGCAGCAAGGGAGGTGGAGGAGAGTGAAACTTGGGACTTGACAGAGGATGATGACATGATTGACGATCTAATTTTGGTCTTTGGTGGTGGGGTTTAAGAATGTATTGGGGAAGTGTCTAGGAGAAGCTTCATTTTATAGTCATATATTTAGAGAGAGAGGGGGAGAGAGAGAGAATAGGAGTCGTGTGTGTTGGGTTTCGTACCAGCAAACGCAGCGGAAAAATACGGATTTAAAATAAAACAAAACGAAACCCAAACCCGAGGATCTATGCGAAACAGTTTAATACAGATAGTTCAAGATTTTACCGATTAAAAGTGCGAATCTGAAACTTTGGTGAAGGTGTTGATCGTCTCCAAATCTTTAACGCAACCCAACTGGACAGCGTCTCTACGGTATCCACACGAACACCCGCGAACCGTCTTACGATTCGAGCAAAAAGGATAACAGTACTAGCTGTAAATAATCTGTATCTCTTTTATCTCTCTTAACCTCTCTTATGAGCGGCTACGTCAAAACGTTGGTTGTTCAAGAGAAAAATTCTATATCTATCTCTCTATATATCAGAGAATAGCTGATATATCATATATATATAGCCTTCTATAGAGTAGATTCCAAAACCTAATCTAATTAGGAGATTAGAATCCGAATCCTATATTCATTAGATATATATTTAATCAAGTCTCACTTAATCAATATATGTACAAATAAATATATATTCGTATTTCCTTCCAAATGACTCTTCTTCATACAGATTACATATATATATATATGTATATATATATATATATAATTTAAAGTCATGATTTAATTAAATCAATCTTATTGATATATTAAAATCATTGACATTTAAATTATATCTCCTTGACGAATGTTCTATGTGTGTGACCCTGTAGGTTATTATTACGTTGGCAATAATTTTAAATCATATTATAAAATTATAAACAGTGAGCGGCATCTAGTAATACATCACTGTTACCCAAGTAATAATAAAGTCATAGATTCGACGTTACCTTTTGTGACCAATGTTTCAATGTAATTTAATCCTTTTAACCATGATATCTAAGATTAAATTCAAGGCATGGATGTGTCATCCTCTTTATAATTTAATCTCAGTTTTCTTGATCAATGAGTAAACTATATGAAACAAATCTCTATTTGAGCATGGCCATGCATTTCATAGTTTCACTCAATCAAGAGGCCTATAGATATCACCCCTAATTTATAGGAGGGTTAAATTCCATCTACATCATTCCCATTTCTCACATAACTCATTATGCATCCAACAATCACCTTTATCGTCCACCCGGTTAAAGGTGACTTTTGATAATGTCAAAACGCATAACTCCTTATGTAGAAATGTCATGACTTCAGGTCGAAGGACCATTACATCATTGTCACTATGAGAATTACTTATGACACATAGCATAACGCTCCATGTAGAATTCTCATGGTGGGTCTGTCCAGTACTATGTTCTCTAACATGTACCTATGTATCAACTTAATATATCTCGTATATATTTATGACCAATGAGATATAGCCATCAGTTAATCCACATACTAGTCTCAATGTATTATTGTTGTCCCACTGACAATGATACTCGACTAGGGACATTTAAGAATAATGATACTTTACATATTTATATGATCTCATATTCAAGTCACATACTTGAATCCATATAATTAGTATCATTCTTCTAAGGACATTTATTATGTTAACATTTATATTACGCAGTAAATAAAACATAATAAAAGTAATTATCATTTAACCAAAAAACATAACATAAACATGGTGTCACAATCATTACATAATTGGCCACTAGGGCATACACTCTAACAGTGTGGTTGGTCGTGAATTTTGAAATTTTGATTTTTGAAATCTGGAGGGAGTTCATTCGACTATTCTCATTTTTTTTCCCGTAGGAACGATGACATACTTGTAATTAAACGTACAACTATTTTGTGTCATTTCTTTTAAAGAACCGACGCAAATAGTAGGCGGTGACATATCTGTAATTAACTGTAAACTCTTTTGCGTCAGGTCTTTTAAAGCACTGACGCGAATGTATTTAATGTTTTATTTACAAGAATGTCATCGTTCCACTATTTGCTTATGATTGTTGTCAAGAACTACTTCTCATACTCAACCAGAAATATATAAAATTTATTTCAGAAAACAATTAGCTACAACTATTAGAATAAAACAAATTAAAATTTACTTCTTTAATTTACAAATTTGTAAATTATTTGCTTCAAGAAACAATTAATCAGCTGCAAACAATTAATTTATTTTTTAATTATTTTTATAGATTTTGCATCGGTCCTTTAAAAGAATCGCCGCAAATACTCCAAACTATTTGCGTCGGTTCTTTAAACTAAGCGACACAAATGTATTATTAATTTATTTTTTAATTATTTTTATAGATTTTGCGTCGGTCCTTTAAAAGAATTGACACAAATACTCCAAACTATTTGCGTCGGTTCTTTAAACTAAGCAACGCAAATGTGTTATTAATTTATTTTTATAGATTTTGCGTCAGTCCTTTAAGAGAACTGACGCAAATACTCCAAACTATTTGTGTCGATTCTTTAAACTAAGTGACGCAAATGTGTTATTAATTTATTTTTTAATTATTTTTATAGATTTTGCGTTGGTCCTTTAAAAGAACCGACGCAAATACTTTTTGATTTATTTACCATAATGCCACCGTTCTACTATATGCGACAATTCTATTAAAGAACTGGTGCAAATAAGGCGACGCATAAGACAATTTTTGTACTAGTGCTATAAGTGTTACAAAAGAGTTCTAATTGCCTTTCTTCCTTAGTTGCTACCCACAAATTAATGTCCAATGATCCTTTCCTTTCTTTTGCTAGAGGGTTCAACCTTTAACTCATGCCCTGAAAATTATAAAGTAAACAAAAATGAGCGATTTATGCTCAGCAAATATATAAACATAAAGAAAAATAGAAGTCTCTGAAATGCTTAATAATAGTACAATTCTATTTGTGAGGTTTGGTGAAGCAATACCGACACCTCGGAGTTCATGTAAAAATTCTAACCTCTTATCCATCGGGGGCTAAACTCGTTAGATCTGCTAACCATACCGTATACAGTTGGCCTAATTGTAACAACATAGTCCTTCAGTGTGTGAACCTACGTAGTCACTATAATTCCTCTAGGTTAGGTGACAAAACAAATCAGCTTTATAGGTCAGGTACGTAGCTGATTTCAAAAGCCAAATGAGGTAAAGAAATTTTAAGGAAAGAAAACTAGTAGCACTAACAACTTTATTGACAAATCAAGAGTAAAGTGCTACAAATGCAATGAGTTGGGTTACTTTGCTAATGAGTGTCGCAAGGCCAAAAATGAAAGTGAGTCCAAAGGGAAGGAGGCTGTGGTGGATTACAAGAAAAAATACTTTGACCTTCTCAATGCTAACAAGAAGGGAAAAACTTATATTGCAGAGGGAAAGGACTGGGCTGACTCAGATTCAGAAGACACTGAGTAATATGTCAACCTAGCCTTGATGGCCTCATCCACTGACAGCAGCAGCTCACAAGTAAGCCTCGAAATTTCTACTAACATGTCTAAAACTGATTGTTTCAAAACTATTAAGGAAATGACTTGTGAGATAAGAGATCTTTATGACACCTTAAGGAGTGTTGTAGCTAAGACTGAGAGAGTACAAAAAATTAATGAACATTTGACCATTAGAAATACTCTATTAGAATCAGAACTTTTTAGAGTTGAGAATCTTGAAAAAAACTCTCTAAGACTAGGAATCTCCTTGACTGTGCTGTAAAGAGAAAAAAATGGACCTCCAAGCTTTTTAGAGAAGAAAAATAGGTTATAAAGAAGTGGAATGAGTCAAGCAAGAAACTAGATGATCAGATAAACAGTAAGAGATCTGATCATAAATCTGGTTTCGGCTATGAGGAGACTCAAGTGAAACAACCTGCTATTGAGGTTGAAAATGTGGCTAGCTTTGGTAAATTGCCTATACAACCTATCAAGTTTATAAAGGTACCAACAGTAGAGGGAAAATAGACAACATACACATCCATACCACATTAATGTACTTAAGGTGTTCTTACAAAATTCAAAGTATAAATGTTGCAGTGGAAACTAATCTATTACAATAGTTGTGGCTATCATCCTTGGGTGCTCCTTATAGTTTATTCAATTTATTCCCCTTATTTGCTATCCTGGTACAGCGCCTAATTCAGGTCCTGAAAATCATGAACTAAACAAGAATGAACGATTTACACTCAACAATTATATAAACACAGAGGAAGGAGAATAAAATCTCTAAAATGCTTAAAAATAGTACAATTCTGTTTCTGAGGTTTGGGTGAAAATACTACTACCTCGGAGTTCTCATAAACTTTCTAAGGATCTCAGATGATTGCACAATCATATGATCCTTCTTGAATAAAACAACCTCTTACCCATCGGGGCCTAAACCCGTTGGATCTGCTAACCATACCGTAATCAGTGGGTCAGACTGTACAACATGGTCCTCTAGTGATCTACGTAGTCACATAAAATCCTCTAAGTTAAGTGATAGAACACATCAACACCTTCCATTTCCTCTTGCCAACTACGTGGCATGTTCCACATTTTAAGGAGCATAACAGTCTCCTCACTTGAAACATAAAAGTTTCATTCATTTGCACAGATATAATATTGAAAAATAACTGAAAAATCAAAGCTCAGTTATATCCATGCACTTTAATTCATATCATGTTAGCATAAATTAAAGCATAACATTCTGATTCACAAGGAAATTCAAACATAAAAGTCATAACCTTATACGCATTTCGAATCAATTGATCATGCGTTTAACTGAAATAAGCATAGGAGTGAGAATATACTTGCCTTTGTCATTAACTGCTAATCTAATTCACTTGCTTGGTGAAATATCTCTATAAAACATATATGTTGACATAGTTTTGTAGCCAGTAGTTATCTCTTTGTTTATAATTCATTCATTCTTTGTAAAGAGATACAATTATTTCTTATTTGTAAGTAACTGCTGGAAACGTGTATCAAAGCTTCAGTAAGTCAAAGTGTGTATTTGGTCCGTTCGAGTTTACTAAAAAGCTTGTCGGAGACTGGGAAAACTTGTTAGAGACTAAGGATTTTATCTATCAGAGACTAGTTTTGCCTATCGGAGACTAAGGCTGGCGTCATTAGAGACTAAGTTTAAAAGAGTCAGAGACTAAGGCTTACGTCATCAGAGACTAAGTCTAAAAGAGTCGGAGACTAAAGCTTATGTCATCAGAGACTAAGTTTAAAAGCATCAGAGACTAAGCTGACGTTATCAGAGACTAAGTCTTAAAGCATCGAAGACTAAATAACTCTATCGGAGACTACACAATCTGACGTCATCGGGGACTAAAAGACCAGAGACAAGTGATGACGTCACCAGAGACTAAACATGAAGCATCAGGGACTAAGTCGTGATTTATTCCCTGATAAGATACAGAGTTCGAATTGAATAAGGATTGTCTTTCACATAAATCAAGATATTATTGAAGACGTAGCTGGTAAGGAAACAAACCAGAAATCTGTTCCTAATCGAAAAGGAAAGATTGTATTTAATTCGAATAAGGAAGCTGAATCATTATTGATTTAGAATAGAAACTGAGTTAATAGTAATTTCAGTTTTTAGAGAAGCTGTAATTAGGTTTTTACAGAGAGTTGTAATTCGAAGCTGTATAGAATTCATAGTTTTGTATCTTTACTATACAGAAAAGAAAAGAAGCTGACGATCACATTGTTGTGATTGTTAGAATTTGTACTCAATTGTTAAAGAAATAAAAAATAATTGTTTATAAATTAATTTGAGTTCTTGTTCTTTTTATTCCGCAAGAAAAGTTAATTTTTTAAAGAACAAGTAATCGAAAAGAATTCAAAGAATTTGTATTCAACCCCCCCCCCCCCCCCTCTACAAGTTCTTGGCTATCTCACTGGGAAAACAATTGGTATCAGAGCTTGTAATTGAATTTATTCAATTAACACGTTCCAAGAGATGGCCAACGATGAAGCAAGCAGCTCTAGCATAATGGCATATGCGGGAAGTCGTGATGGTGGAACCAGGATTCCAATTCTTAAAAGAGAAGACTATCCTATGTGGAAGCAAAAGATGTACATGCACTTGAGAGCAACAGATCCAGATTATATTGATAGGATTGAGAAGGGTCCATATCTACTCAGGAAATTTATTCCTGCTAAAATTGTTGAAGGATCTGTTGCGGCTGAACACTTTGAACTTGCTCCTGAAAGTGATTATACAAACGAATACAAGTTGCAAGTGTTAAAGGATGCTAAGGTAATGAACATACTCTACAACAGTATTGACAAAAATATGTTCACAAGCATCATTAATTGCACGACATCTAAACAAATCTGGGACACCATCAAAGTCCTGTGTGAAGGGACTGACCAAGTCCGAAAGAACAAGAGATCATTGTTGACTCAACAATATGAGTTCTTTCAAGCAAAGCCTGGTGAACCAATAACGTCAGTCTATGCTTTGCTCAATGACTTGAAGATACTTGGTAAGTCCTATGATAATGAGGATGTCAACACCAAGTTCATGAGATCTCTCCCACCAAGTTGGGATCCAAAGACTACTGCTATAAGAGAGGTTCATGACTTGGACACCCTCACACTGGACAGACTCTATGGCAATTTAAAGACATATGAACTTGAGGTAAAGCAACGACAACGCATGCACGATAAGGATAGAGGAGTTGCGTTGATGGTTGAGACAAGCAAGTCTCAAGAGAAGCTTGATGATGAAACTTCCAATGCTAGCTCGACTGATGAGGAAGATGAACTAGACACCGATGATGATATGGAGGCATTCATGGTCAAACAGTTCAAGAAATTTAGGGCTAGTAGAAAAGGAAGGAAGTCGTTAAGGAAGCCTAACCCGAAACGTGAGGGTTAAAAAGTCACCTTCAATTTAAAGAAAATAAGATGTTACAATTGTGACGGGTTAGGGCATTTTGCCAATGAGTGCAGGAAGCCTAGATTTAATGATAGATCTAAGGATGAAAAATCAAGGAAGTCGGGGAATGACTTTGCTGACAAGAAAGCTAAATCAAAGAGCAAAGCCTTGATTACTGAGGGTAAAGATTGGATTGACAACGACTCTAATGAAGAAGTTGTCAACTTTGCCCTAATGGCTCGAAGTGACAAGTCAAGTGATTCTACAAAGGTATGTGATACAAATCAGAAGTTTAATGTGCTTAACTTAATTGATACATCTAGTATAGAAAGCATACAAAAAGATATGTCTGATTTGCATGTTAGTTTTAGATCCTTAACTATTGAACATACTAATGTAAAAGAATCACGTGACCTTCTCTTGAAAAGAAACAAATTTCTTGAAGAGAGATTGGTACAATTTGACATTATCAAGTCTGACTTAAACAAAGCTCATCACATGATTGATGCTTTGAAAAAGAGGGAATATTACTTAGTAGAGCAACTTGAAAATGCTCAAGCTAAGATTAATTAGTGGAATACTTCCTCTAAAAAGCTGACAGACTTGGTAGAGTATCAAACAATAGGTCAAAAATCTGGACTAGGTTATGATGAATATCTAGACAAGAGTTCAGATTTAGATGATCTAGTTGAAGCTGCGAACTCCTCAACTAGTAAGCCAAACGTAATAAAAAGAATTAATTTTGTCTCTCCTGTTAATGAACCCAAATTCATCAACACTCAAGATCAACAAATCATTGCAAAAACAAAAAGTGATCAAAAGACAGTGAATGTTGTTGATAAGAGTAAAAATAAAAGATTAAATATTGGGTTTATGACAAAGACACAGTTAAGTAAAAAATTGAAAAATCTTCCAAACAAAAAGGCTGAAACGTCAATGGAGTTAAGTAGAAATAAGAAAAATAGGAATGGAAAAATTGGCATTAATAAATATACAAATTATATGAGAATGCTTGATGCTCTTAGAAAGACATGTCATGTATGTGGTAATCCCAACCACATAGCTGTTCACTGTAGGAGCAAAAATAAAATTCCTATAACTGAGACTGCACCTTCAAAGATAATAAAAGATAAATCACCTGTAAAAAGGTTAGATCATCTTTGCGTTAACATTGAAAATTCAAAGCTTGGCAATCTCTCACAAAAAGGTAGCAAGACTATTGATTGTCCAATTAAAGTCAAAAATGCTAAAAGACAATCAACTCAATTTGAGTCAAGTCTTGAGTCTACAACTAGTGAGAAAGAACCCAAGAAAGTCTGGGTCCCAAAAAATTCTAACTAGTTACTCTTTACTGTGCAGGGCAAAAAGAAGAAATCATGGTACTTGGACAATGGATGTTCAAAGCACATGACAGGAGATAAGTCCCTACTAAAACAGTATGAAGAGAAAGTGGCCCAAAAGTCACTTTTGAAGATGACAGCAAAGGCCATACGAAGGGTTATGGCAGTGTTGAACATGGAGATGTCATCTTCACTGAAGTAGCACTAGTTGACGGCTTAAAGCACAATTTACTAAGTGTGAGTCAACTATGTGATAAGGGATTCAATGTCACCTTTAAAGAAGATCAATGTTTGGTGTGTGACAAAGAATCTGATAATGTGATATTGACAGGGAAAAGAAAAGAAAATTTGTATGTCGCAAACCTTTAATCTACGTTTGTGATCTCGTATATTTCGCTTCTCCGCTCCGACATCTTCCTCTGATCAAATCACATGTCTCTATAGCAAAGCTTCAACTGATGAAAGTTGGCTTTGGCATAAGAAGCTTTCCCAGTTGAACTTTAAGAATATCAATAAGCTTGTGAGGAAAGGATTGGTAGCTGACATTCCACAATTGGAGTTCACTCAAGATGGATTGTGTGACTCCTGCCAGAAAGGGAAACAAAAGAGTGTATCATTCAAAAGCAAACCAACAACATCAATCACTGACCCATTACAGTTGTTACACATGGATTTATTTGGTCAAGTGAATGTGATGATGTCTATCTTAAGGAATAGATATGCACTGGTTATTGTGGATGATCACATGAGGTATACTTGGGTAAAATACCTCCATACAAAAAATAAAGCTGCTCAGTTGATAATTGATCATGTCAAGAAGATAGAAACTGAGTCAGGAAAAACAGTAAGGGTAATAAGGAGTGATAGAGGAATAGAATTCAAGAATACCCAAGTTATTGAATTCTGCACTGAAAAAGGAATAACTCACCAATTCTCTGCTCCAAGAACCCCTCAACAAAATGGAGTTGTTGAGAGGAAAAATAGAACCCTTATTGAAGCAGCAAGGACTATGTTGCAAGAAGCTAAGCTTCCTACTTATTTTTTGGAGGAAGCGATTAGCACAACTTGCTTTACACAGAACAGATCCTTGATAAATAAAGCATATAACAAAACACCTTATGAATTAATGACTGGGAGAAAACCAACTCTCAAGTTTTTACATGTGTTTGGTTGTAAGTGCTTTGTACTGAGAGACTCATCAGAGACAAGAGGAAAATTTGATAACAAGTCTGATGAGGCAATCTTCTTAGGTTATTCTCTGTCAAGCAAAGCATACAGAGTATATAATCTAAGAACAAAAGTCATTGTGGAATCAATTCAAGTTGTATTTGATGATAAAAAGATTCTAGGAATGATTGGACAAGGATTGCATGAACCTCTCAATTTTGAGAATGAATTGGTTGCATGGGAATATCCATCAGAGATCAATGACAAACCCAAGGATAGTAATGATCCCTACATAAGTGAGGGGGAGTTAACAGTTGTGCATGAAGTACCAAGGACCAATACTCTATCAGAGACTAGAGTATTAGATGAAACACAAGAAACTGGTGACATTAGTATTCCATCGGAGACTAATGATTCACCAGGGACTAGTGTCACTGATGCACAATCGGAGACTATCTTGACACCAGAGACTATAGAGATAAACAGCTAAGGGGAAGCTAATAATGAAGAAGTCAATGGTTTAGGGGGAGCAGTATCTGATCATGAAGCTAGATTAGACAACATCAATCTAGAAAATGAAGTCTCCACTTCAAGATCAAATCTGCCACGTGCAATTCCATGGTTGAGAGACCACATACTAGATTTGATTATTGGAAGTCTAGAGGATGGAGTCAAGACTAGAAGTGCAACTCAAAATGAATGTCTATATCTCAGTTTTCTCTCAAAGATTGAGCCAAAGAAAATTGAGGAATCACTTCAAGATCCTGACTGGATAATAGCCATGCAAGAGGAGTTAAACCAATTCACAAGAAACAAAGTCTGGAGACTAGTACCCAAACCAAGGAATAAATCTATAATAGGTGCCAAATGGGTCTTCAGAAATAAATTGGGTGAAGCTAGTACAATTACAAGGAATAAAGCAAGACTGGTTGCAAAAGGATATTCTCAAGAAGAAGGAATAGATTATGATGAAACTTTTGCACCAGTAGCAAGACTTGAAGAAATCAGAATCTTCTTGGCTATTGCAGCCTACAAGAACTTCAAGGTGTACCAGATGGATGTCAAAAGTGCTTTTTTGAATGGAAAATTGGAAGAGGAAGTCTATGTTTGCCAACCCCCAAGTTTTGTGGACTCCAAACATCCAAATCATGTCTACAGGTTAGACAAAGCACTTTATGGCTTAACACAAGCACCAAGAGCCTGATGCTTACTATGTAGGTTGCAAGCTTGACAGGAAAATCACAAGTGGAAGCTGCCAACTTCTTGGAGGTAGACTTGTTTCTTGGTTTAGCAAGAAACAAAATTTAGTTTCTACTTCAACAGTAGAAGCTGAATACATTGCAGCTGAGAGTTGTTGTGCTCAAATCCTATGGATCAAGAATCAACTCCTAGACTATGGTATGTCATTATCCAAAATTCCTATCTATTGTGATAATACTAGTGTCATAGCTATAACAAAAAATCCAGTGCAACATTCAAGAACAAAACACATAGATATTATATATCACTTCATAAGAGAACATGTAAGTGAAGGAAATATTGAATTGCACTGGGTTACAACTGATAAACAACTTGCAAACATATTCACAAAGCCTTTAGATGAATCTACATTTTCTAGATTAGTTTCTGAATTAGGAATGTTGAATTATGCTTCTAAAAATTAATTTCACATTTTTAAAGCAAGTTGTTTAGTTGTGAGAAGCTAGAATTTAATTTCTGGGTGCAGCTGTTCTCAATGAACAGAATTTTAGAAGCTAGAATTTAATTTCTGGTTGAAGCTGTTTTAATTAAACAGAATTTTTGAAGCCAATAATCATTAACTTGATTGTTGGAAATATTTTGAAAAGCTGTGAAATAAGAGACTATCCTAGTCCCTGATAGTATTTTTAACTAGTCCCCGACATAATTAAAAATTAAACTATCTGAGACTACCTTAGTCCCCGACAGTGTTTTTAATTAGTCCCCGACTTAATTAAAAATTGAACTATCGGAGACTATCTTAGTCCCCGAAAGTGTTTTTAATTAGTCCCCGACTTAATTAAAAATTGAACTATCGGAAACTATCTTAGTCCCCGACAGTGTTTTTAATTAGTCCTCGACTTAATTAAAAATTGAACTATCGGAGACTATCTTACTCCCCAACACCTACCCACGATCGGAGATTGCCCTAATCTCTGATTTGTTCACTCATAAGAGACTAGACCCTACCTACCCTCGATCAAAAACGGTTCACTATCCTGTGAATTGCAAACGTCTCTAACACTTTGATAATAGTAAATTCAAACATCTTTGCAATCACAATCTCTCAAGCTTTGAAATTATTTTCTCCCTGCAAAAACTCTGCAATTTAACCCTTTTCAAAGTTTCTTCAAAAGTTCACAGATCTCTCCAATGGCCGCTAAAACAGTCTGTTTCAAGTTTTGAAAATTTGATATCATTAAGACTAACCATGCAGGGGTGGCTAACAGGCATGAATTTGAAGCCTAGTACCACCTCTTCGTGGATTTTCTTCAAAACTTCACACTATCCTACGCCATTTATGAAGCTCCCGTCCAAGCCGCTGAAGTCATCACATCACGGCTATGTGGTCTACAGCTACTGTCCAGGATGAGAACACTGACTCTCCTGTGGTAAGTTTCAGGTATGCTAACTTTGTCTATACTATAAATCATACCGTAGTTAATAATGCTTTACATTTACCAGTTTATGAAAACTTTGACTCTCTTGCCTCTAATGAAGAAATTTTTTCTATGTTTAAAAACTTACATTATTCTGCTGAAATTAGTTCTGTTGGGTCTATTACACGACCCCATCTCAGGCAAGAATGGTCATTGTTCTTTGATATAATAACTAAAACATTTACTTCAAAATGCAGTGGCTATGATGCTATCACTACACTCACACAACAAATTGCTTTTAGTGTGTTGTATGATAGACATCTAAACATTGGACTTTTAATTCTGCAAAATAAAACTTGAATCCGGTAATAAAAATAAAATTTATTATGCTAGGTTTTTGATGATGATTGCTTATTATCTAATCCCTAACCTTGATATTACTGACATGTAAGTTGTACCAACTGTTTTGCAGAGTAAAAGAATTTTTACTGATGTGAAGCATAAATCTACAAAGGTAAAGGTTCCATTATTTTTCCCGCCTGTTACGAGATCTATTCTCATTGACAGGCTTCCAAACCTTTATTCTTTGTTATTTTTTGAGGATATTAAAGGACAAAACCCTGTTAATACTCCAACCACATCACAACAACAACCTATAGCCCCCTCCATAGTTTCCCAAAAGACTGTGATTGTAAAGACTCAAACAGCCATCACAAAACTCCCAATAAAGAGAAAAATAATTGAGGGAGTAAGTGAGGATGAGGGAGAACAAGAAGCTGAAGTACCACTTCAGAGAAAGAAGAGAATAATAACCTTTAGCCAAAAGTAATCCATTGCTTCCCAAAAGGCAATGGAGATTATAAGGAAAAACAGTGAACTGTCACCATCCTCCCAAAATGATGTTGACATTGAAGAAAGTTCCCAACCAGGAACACCCTGTACAGAGTTTGCACAACCTCCTATCCATGCAGTCACAAGTAATTCTCCAACCTCCACTTCTGTAGGACAGAGTGAACCTATCCATATGAGTGAGGATGTGAGAATAAATAGTGAGAGCCAGGCTCCTGACCTGGAAAAAGGAGAGGATATACACAAACAAGAGAGTCAAGCTTTAGAAAGCTTGGAAAAAGGAGAGCAAGAGAAGCTAGGTGCTCAACCCCAAGCAAAAGGAGAGGGTGTGAGCAAGGATGAGATCCTTGAACAAAATAAAAGAGAAAAATTTTCAGCAGGTGACTTTTTACAACCTGTTGAAACCAACTCACAAGAAGCTCAAGTTTCTTCTGCTCCCTCCACAAATATCCAAACAGAAGAAACTGGGACAAGTTCAAGCACAGGAGATGCAACATTAACTGTGATATCAGAAATGTCCAATGCAGACTTTGAGATTTTATATGGTCTACAACAAAGACAAGACCACATTTCTGCATTGAAGACAAGGCTTGCAAATAAACCTGTGCCTGAAAAACCTGCAGAGACCAATGTTGATGAATGACTTGATGCCACATACTCAAATACTCTGGAGGAAGCAGCCGCCCATTTAGGCAGGATTATGTGACCAATGCAGGGTCAACTATAGTTGCACCATCAATTAAAGACATTCTTGAAGAAGTAACCAAGGTGGATAAGAAACATACAAAGTTTCACCACTTCTTGGTTACTGGCATAAATGGTGCAGTCAAACGAATGGAGGAAAGGATGGAGTTGGAGACAAACAAGATCAGGAGGTGCTATGAAGGACAATTGCCAAGGAGGACTATAACTTCAATTGATACACTTATCAAAGACAAGTCCAGGACTGACAGTCGACTTCAAGCCCTAGAAGCAAACATCCAACTCCTGATCCAAAAATAAGACTGAATGGAACAACTACTAATGCAGACAATTCCAAATCTGGCCACTTCCTCTAAACCCAAAGATGTTGATGTTAAAAAGGGGGAGAGTGGTCCATCCAATAATGTTCCTGTACAAAAACAAAAGTTTGGTCCTGTCCTTGATGCAGAATTACAAGCAATGTTGGACAGGATCCTAAAGAAACATTCGAATCTTGAAGTAGCAACAAAAGCAACAACAACACAACTTCCAACAATAACAACAACATCAACAACAGCAGTAACAACAACAACAACAGAAGCATCTCCTCCTTCTATTGCAATAGTCCCAAGCACATCAAAAGACAAAGGCAAGGGGGTCATGGTTGAGGAATCAAAGAAGCAAATCTCAACTCAACCAGGACAGCCCAAGTTGTTGGGGGATGCCATGAAGAAAGCTCACTTTCCCACTCTAGTTGAACTGATAGTGGATAGGAAAGTGGAGTTGGTTTATCCTCAAGAACAGAAACTAATAGAAGCTGATGAACTATTAGCTCAAAAATTATAAGACGAGGAGGATATGACAACAGAAAGGGAGGAGGAGGAGGCAAAGAAGAAAATCTCAATAAGGAGATCAAGTGCACAGAAAGTAGCCATAACCAAGAAGAAAAATAAGGAGATGGAAGAGGCAGAGAAGAAATCAAGAAGAAGAAATTTGGTCCAGGAATCTGCAAAGAAACCTATGATCAAAGCACCTATCAAGAAGCCTACCTCTCAAGAATCTCCAAGGCCAACCGAGACTGCCTTAAGTGGACCAACAAAGCCACAAATAGTTCCATCAAGGAAGTCTTACAAGGTTGAAATGGCTAGCACAGAAGAAATTATCAAGGCCCTGAAGAAAAGTACAAAGAAGATTGATCTAATCAAGGGAAAGGATAACAAAGAACTCCTCAATGTTTTTTTAAAAGATGGAGAGTCTTTGAAATTCGAAAAGCTAGTCTTGGAGGGACAAACTAAAGAGAATTTGGAGTGGTTGCTGACTGTTGTGCTTGAGACTTCTGATCTCAACATGGATCTTCGAAGCTAGATTCAGAAGGTGATGAAGGTGAAGCATAAGGTAGACACAGTGCCAGAAGCTAATCCTAAACCTCTTGGATTATGGTATGAGACTTTCCATGGAGAGAAAGTTTTCTTCAATTACAACAGAGATATCAACAGTGTTAGTGAGAGACATATTGAAGGTTTTATCAGTCTACTCAAGGATGCTGAAGAAGAAATTGAATTGGTTATGAAAAAGTTGTTGAAAGACAGGCTGAAGTTGCTGAGGAAAAATAGAAGGTAAATTGTTGTGTTGGAAGGTATGTTGTTTGTTGAAATAAGCTGTAATTTTTATTTTTGAAGCCAGACATAAAGTATTTAAACCTGAGTCTTGGTGGAAGCTGAACAACAGATCAAAGATCTTAGTTCAGAATACATTTGTAGTTAGCAATTCTTTATTCTTTTTCTAAGCAATTGTAAATTGAGTTTTGACATCATCATAAACCTTGAAATTATGCTTATCATTCTGATATTCATAATTAGGGGGAGATTGTTAGGTTTTAGAACATTTGATGATGATTGTCTTTAGATTACTTAGAGTACAAATGTATAGAAAAGTGTTAATTAGTAACACTGAAGTTTTGTAGTCAGTAGTTATCTCTTTGTTTGTAATTCATTCATTCTTTGTAAAGAGATACAATTATTTCTTATTTGTAAGTAACTGCTGGAAAGGTGTATCAAAGCTTCAGTAAGTCAAAGTGTGTATTTGGTCCGTTGGAGTTTACTAAAAAGGCTTGTCGGAGACTGGGAAAACTTGTCAGAGACTAAGGATTTTATCTATCAGAGACTAGTTTTGTCTATCGGAGACTAAGGCTTACGTCATCAGAGACTAAGTCTAAAAGAGTCAGAGACTAAGGCTTACGTCATCAGAGACTAAGTCTAAAAGAGTCGGAGACTAAAGCTTACTTCATTAGAGACTAAGTTTAAAAGCATCAGAGACTAAGTCTTAAAGCATCAGAGACTAAATAACTCTACCGGAGACTACACAATCTGAAGTCATCAGGGACTAAAAGACCAGAGACTAGTGATGACGTCACTAAAGACTAAAGATGAAGTGTCAGAGACTAAGTCGTGATTTATTCCCTGATAAGATACAGAGTTCGAATTGAATAAGGATTGTCTTCCACATAAATCAAGATATTATTGAAGACATAGCTGGTAAGGAAACAAGCCAGAAATTTGTTCCTAATAAAAAAGGAAAGATTGTGTTTAATTCGAATAAGGAAGCTGAATCATTATTGATTTAGAATAGAAATGGAGTTAATATTAATTTCAATTTTTAGAGAAGCTGTAATTAGGTTTACAGAGAGTTGTAATTCGAAGCTGTATAGAATTCATAGTTTTGTATCTTTACTATACAGAAAAGAAAAGAAGCTGATGATCACATTGTTGTGATTGTTAGAATTTGTACTCAATTGTTAAAGAAATAAAAAGCAATTGTTTATAAATTGATTTGAGTTCTTGCTCTTTTTATTCCGCAAGAAAAGTTAATTTTTTAAAGAACAAGTAATCGAAAAGAATTCAAAGAACTTGTATTCAACACCCCCCCCCCCCC
>CM025786.1:53830976-53961012 GCA_014636745.2 Centella asiatica
GGAGGATGATTACAAACACTCAAAACTTTTCGATCTTTAAACACTTGTTAAGCACTGATGGAAATAGCTCCAATATCAAAAAAACTATAATGACTTTAAAATGAGCACACAAGCATTCAAGTTAAAATAGTTGTATTAAAACTTGAAGTTTTTCTAGAAATTTGGTTAATCACAAATGTGATTAATTAGCTACAAATTCTGTAACAAGTTACAACTTCTCTTTCACACTCACTAGCTACAATACTTCTTTGAATATTTTCTCGTAAAAATGTTTCAAAGCTTCTTTAGTGTTTGTGTGCTTCTTTTTGTTGGTTGATCTGTTGGATATATATTTTGTGTAATGAGAACTCTTTTGCATATATAGAAGATCAGTAGTTGAACCCACGGCTTCGACGTGTTGCTCTTTTCAACATAGCCGCATATATGTCACATCGATGTCCTTTAGAAATGATGTGTTAGATTGCTGTTACTTTTGTTGCTTCTTTTTCTTCCCCTGATCTGCGTGCATTTAATGATCGAGAGTTGTCATTGGACCACCAAACTTCAAGAAATATCTTTCCAGTTTATATCTCTTGCTTCTGTAACAAGCTTCACTGATTTGCGTGTAAGACTTGATGACGAGTGTATACAGTCATAACTGTCTACTAAGAGCAAGCCCTGATGTGGACTTAATCAGTGCTTTTGGATCCCCTTGATGACGAGTCCTGTCTAAGACTCGATCAGTGCTTCAACCTTCACTTGAGTTATCCAAGTGCTTTTTGATTCCCTGACGTTAAGACTCAAAGCATCCACTGATGGCTTCCACTGATGCAGTGCTGAGCATTCCCCCTGACGAGTTTCCCTAACGGGTTAGCTTGACATTGTCATACCTTGATGAGTTCCCCTGACAGGTTGGCATGTCATTGTCATGCCCTGACACGTTCCCACTGATGAGTTTGGCTTGTCACTGCCATACCGTGACGCATTTCCCTAACGGGTTGATCTGCCTTTGTCATCCCCTAATGGGTTCCCCTAACGGTTTTAATCACTGAAGCTTTGTTGATTTGTTTGAAATGTCTGATGTGTGAAATACTTAAATGTTTTTGAGTTACAATAGACATCCCTCTTCACTATCAAGTCCTTAGAAATTTCAACTGTTGATTTGTCTAGTGTGAAATATTTCATCCCCTGATGACTAAGTTGATCATCAATGGATGCAAAATATGTGCATATACTTAGGTTTGTAGAACACTCTAAGTATGTACAGATGCACAAACAAAACTCTAAGCATCATCATCATTTACACCTAACAATCTCCCTCTATTTATGATTATCAATGTGGTAACCATAAATCTACTTGACGCACTGATGATGATGTCAAAACCAAAACTATAATCTATCAGCAATTTTAAGAAATTGAATTGATCTAATCTATTGTATTTGTATGAACAAAAAAATTGTACAAGTATTTCCCTTAACTATTACAAAAATATACACTCTTAGACATCAGAATCCACTTTTATTTAGCTGAAACAAAGGGCAATGGATGACTTGATTCAATCGGTTGAGTGTCACTTCCAAAGCCTTGCCTCCTTTGATTTGGGTTTTGATTTGGAATCCTAAGCCTGTTGTCTTCCCCTCATGGTATAAGCTGCTCCAACTCCTTTTGAAGAAGTCTTCTGAAGTTTACAATGTTGACATTTCTGCTTGCTTCCAAAGCTTCAAGGACTGATCTGATCTCTGGTACATTAGCTGTAGGAAGTTATGACCAATAAAAGGTGATGATCTCTCCTTTTGCATTTTTGAATTCTACACCCATGGGGTTTGTGATCATCTTAGGATATGCTTTGAAACCTTTTACTGGGGGCACATCCCTTACTACTGTTGTATTCCCATCATCAGCTCTAGTTTCTTCAATCTCCTTCAACACATTTTGTATCAGCATGATTTTGAACTGGATGACATGTTCATTCTTATGATAAGCAATTTGAGTTAGAACATGCATCGCTTCCTCCAGGTTAAGCCCATCAACATCATTGATCCTTATACTTTTCTCCTGCCCATTAGTTGTTATGTAGAATAGTTTTAATGGTCTCTCCAAAGCTGTGGGTAGGCTCCTTTCATCGTTGATGGCTTTCCTGAGCCTCTCAATCATCCCCCTCAAGTCTCTGTTTAGCACCGATGTTTTGGAAATTAAATTCAGGATCAATCCTAACTGCTCAACATCCATTCTCATAAACCAGTCTAATGTGACTGTGAACTGCAACCCATTTTTCAGTTGAACTGTGATTAGCTTTTCCCTTTTGTTGTTAGTCCTGACATTTATGCTTTTTATTGAGAACATAAATGTCAGATTCTTCCGCCTTTCATCTCTTAGGGATTTAGCTAGTTTGGGTTGTCCATATGTTATAGGAGAAGGTGCTTGATCCTTGGCTTCAGATGACTTGGGTTTGGTGGTATCAGGGGATTTAGGTTTTTCTTTGTCTTGATCCCCTGATGCACCCTTGGGAGGTTGAGATTTCTTTGGCTGAGGTTTCCTGGAGGATCTTGGCATGACACTCTTCTTTTTCTTTTTTCTCCTTTGCCATTTCCCTCTCCTCCTCCTCTTGAAGTTGTTGTGCATATAGCAGATCAGCTTCTACAAGCTTCTTATCCTGAGGGAAGACGAGCTCCACTTTCCCATCAATTATTGCTTCAATGGGTGTTGGAAAGTGAGCTGTCTTCATGGCATCTCCAAGTAGCTTAGGCCCTAATTGAGTATGTGATTTCTTTTTGTGTTCCTCAATCAGGATACCTTTGCTCTTATCCTTGGCTTTTGGAACAGGAGCAGCCATATCCCCTAATGGTTGAGCATTTGAGGGCTTCTCTACAACATCCCCTGACGATGGCCCTGAAGATTTCTCCCCCTTTTTGACAGCATCATCAGTGGAAGTTGAGAGTCGGGATGTGACTTGAAGAACTCTCTGTAGAGTGTCAGCCATAGACAGTTGCAGAGTTTCCATGCTGGCCATTTTGGTGGAGAAGTCTGAGAGTTGTTTGTCAACATTGTCAGCAAGTTTCTTTATCCGGAGCAAGGTTTGGCTGGTAACAAAAGAGTCAACAACTTGCTATGCTTTGTTTATTTTGTTGGTAAAATGGGTATAGAGCTTCTGATTTTCTACATCTACAGATTGCCCAATCATTATTTGTGATTTGAGCATCTTTGTCAAAATTGGATATGTAGTCCTGGAAAGCTTTTGTTTGAGTAACTTTATTGTCTCTGTCATCTCATTTTTCTAAAGGAATAAATCAACTCCCAGGATTGGTAAAAGATCATCCATAAGAGTGTCATCTTCATCACTATCAGAAGAGGATGCTGTATTTACAGTGTCAGTATCAAAATTTTCTCTCTTTTCTTTATTTACAAGGATCTCATCCTTATCTTCCTCAATCTCTCCTTTTTCTGTGCCTTCTAAGGCATCTCTCGAAGACTCTCCTTTTTCTTTTCCTTCTAAGGCAGTACTTTCATCCTCTCCTTTTGCCAAAGTCCTATCAGGGGATTGACTTTGCCTCTCTTCACTATGTATTCTCACATCCTCACTCAAAATTGTCCTAGAGGGGCTCCTATGGGCTGTGAGATCAGCTACGGTGGCCAGTTCAAGTAAATTATATACAGTTTCTGGTTCCACAGAAGTGATAAGGGAAGGAGTGGATGTAAGTTGTGTATATACAATTGGAGAAGTGTATGTTTCTTTAGTAGATGTATATACAGGTGGGAGAACATAAAGACTTACTGCAGTAGTATATACAGTTGAGTTTATGTCCCCTTTTTGGTCACCAATGATTGAATCAATTAAAAAGGAGTCAACCATTTGAGTGTGTTGACTATCAATCACTGTGTCAGGGATTATTGGCTCCTCCATGAATTGAGAAATTGGAGAATCTGATCTCATGACACTTAATGTTTATGTCATGATATCTGAAGAAATTTGAGGATTAGTGAGAGAGGGAAGAGGTGTAGAAAGGAGTGTTGGTTGGATCACTGAATGAGGAGGTGATCCATCAAAGGAAGTTGTATGTACACTCACTATGTCAATTATCTGCAAGTGGCTCTCAAAGACCCTGATGTTAATTTCATTAGGGGCTATGGTCAGTGTATGTGCCTCACTCAACTTGTCCTTGGTTGGGGACTATTTTCAATAACTAATTCCTTTTGAGAGGAACTAGTTAGAAATGTGTTTAATTCCTTATCAAAAGCAATATCCTTTTGAGAGGATGCTGCCTGATTTTGCTATAGGGTAACACTCATGGCCACCTTCTTCTTCTTTAATCTCCTATAGTCAATCACTCTCTCTCCTTGCTCCCCCTCACTTCTTGCAGTTACTTTAGAGGGTTTTCTTTTGGTACCCTTAGTCTTTTGGGAGACTAAGGGTTGGGCTAATGAGAGTGGTTGTGTTGAAACTGGTTGTACTACTTGGGTAGGCAGAGAAGTGGTAGAGATCTCTATCATAGTAGTTGAAGGAGAAGAAGTAGTAGGTTGAGAAATAGGAGGGAGAGTACGCGATACCTGTTCCATATGCAATGGAAGTGCAAACAGCTCCGCGGTATAGGATTTCTTTATTATTTCTACGAATAATTTCTTTGTTTGTTTATAAGACTGTACAAAAATGTCATCCTCAAAAGAAAGGTTAGTAATCTGATCCTTAATGATCATTGATAAAAATCTAGAATAATAAATCTTTGATTTTCTAGAACTAAAAATACCCATTTTATTTACAAGATCATCAAAAATTAATTTTCCTATATTTATATGTACATTCCTAATCATGGCATAAGCTATTTTTAAAGTTAATGAGGTGATTACCTTAAAGTTAGAAGACTTACCTGAGAACACCTTTGTTATGGTGTCAAAGAGATAAGAAATCTCTCATTTCACGTTGACCCTCTTGAGGTCCTTGAACCTTAACATTGTGCTTGGAGCAGTGTAGTAGCTTAGTTCCCTCAAGAACTTGAGCAGATCAGCATCACTGGGCACTTCCACAAAGTTCTGTGCAGGCAGCCCAGTGCAGAGTTGATTCTAGAAGGGGTTATTTTTCCCTTCTCAGAAGAGATCTTGAATGAGATTCCCTTCACTGCCTCTGGTCTTGTTGACGAGTTCATGAACTTAGCACTTGACCAGAGTTGTGAAAGTGCTTCCCCAGACATTTCTTCATCAGTAAAGATTGCTCGACTATACTTATAGTTGAGTAAATAGTTCATCATCGGTTTGAAGCAATCATTTACCTCATCAGTGTCAGAGAAACCCACATAGTTTGTGGGTGGAACCACCAGATTTCTTGGAAGTTGCTGAACATTGCTGGGTGCCATTGATGCTATTGGAGATCTGAAGTTCTAGGGTTTCTGTGAATATGAGAGAGAGAGAGAGAAAAAGAAAGCTCCAGTGAATATCAGAGTCAGATTAAATGTTTTGAGGTATTTTAGAAAGAGATAGAGAGAGAGTATAAATACCTGCCTTTTGATGTTTGAAAACCATTCTTGAAAACACGCTATCAAGGTGTCGCATCAATTTTGTAGTGACACGTCATCAGGGACAAAAGTATTCTGTTAGGTTTTATAACATTTGATGATGATTGTCTTTAGATTACTTAGAATACAAATGTATAGAAAGTGTTAATTAGTAACACTGAAGTTTTGTAGCCAGTAGTTATCTCTTTGTTTATAATTCATTTATTCTTTGTAAAGAGATACGATTATTTTTTATTTGTAATTAACTGCTAGAATGGAGTATCGAAGCTTCAAGAAGTCAAGTTGTGTATTTGATATGTTAGAGTTTACAAAAAGGCTTATCGGAGACTAGAAGAACTGGTCAGAGACTAAAATGTTTTAACTGTCAGAGACTAGTTTTTCTATCGGAGACTAAAAGCTTACGTCATCAGAGATTAAAGAAAAAGGGATCAGAGACTAAGCTGATGTCATCGGAGACTAAGCCTTAACGTGTCAGAGACTAAATAACACTATCGGAGACTACACAAGCTGACGTCATCAGGGACTAAAAGTCATCAGGGACTAAACGTACCAGGGACTAAAAAAGTCATCAGGGACTAAATGTACCAGAGACTAAAAGATACGTCAAGGACTAAAAGAAGCATCAGAGACTAATTGTAAATTAATCTCTGATAGATACAGAGTTCGAATTGAAAAAGGAATGTCTTCCACGTAAAGTAAAATATTATTGAAGACGTAGCTGGTAAGGAAACTAACCAGAAATCTGTTCCTATCAAAAAGGAAAGATTGTATTTGATTCGAATAAGGAAGCTGAATTTTATTCAGAATAGGAACTGAGGTAAATGAAATTCAGTTGATATAGAAGCTGTAATTAGTTACAGAGTGTAATTCAGAAGTTGTATAGGTTTTTCATAGTTTTGTATCTTTTCCTATACAGAATAGAAAAAAAGCTGACGATTACATTATTGTGATTGTTAGGATTTGTATTCAATTGTAAATCAATAAAGCAATTGTTTATAAATAGATTTGTGTTCTTGTTCTTTTTATTCCACAAGAAAAATTTAGTTTCTTAAAGAACAAGTAATCGAAGAATTTTCAAAGAACTTGTATTCAACCCCCCCCCCCCCCCTTCTACAAGTTCTCGGCATCTCACTGGGAAAACAAATGGTATCAGAGCCTATAATTGAATTTATTCAATTAAAACGTTCCAAGAGATGGCCAACGACGAAGCAAGCAGCTCTAACATCATAGTGTATGCGGGAAGTAGAGATGGTGGTACCAGAATCCCTATTCTTAAAAGAGAAAAATATTCAATGTGGAAACAAAAAATGTATATGCACTTAAGAACAACAGATCCAGATTACATAGATAGGATTGAGAAGGGTCCTTATCTACCCAGGAAATTCATTCCTGCAAAAACTGTCGAAGGACCTGTTGTTACAGAACACTTTGAACTTGCTCCAGAAATTGATTACACAAACGAAGACAAGTTACAAGTGTTAAAGGATGCTAAAGTGATGAGCATACTTTATAATGGAATTGATAAAAATATGTTCACAAGCATCATAAATTGCACTACATCTAAACAAATCTGGGACACCATCAAAGTCCTGTGTGAAGGGACTGACCAAGTCCGAAAGAACAAGAGAACATTGTTGACACAACAATATGAGTTCTTTCAAGCAAAGCCAGGTGAACCTATAACATCAGTATATGACAGGTTCAACACTTTGCTCAACGACTTGAAAATACTTGGGAAGTCTTATGATAATGAGGATATAAACACCAAGTTCATGAGATCTCTCCCACTAAGTTGGGATCCAAAGACAACAACAATAAGAGAGGCTCATGACTTGGATCTTCTCACACTGGACAGGCTCTATGGAAATTTAAAGACCTACGAACTTGAAGTAGAGCAACGACAACGCATGCATGGAAAGGATATAGGAGCTGCGTTGATGGTTGAGACAAGCAAATCTCAAGAGAAGCCTGATGAGGAAGCTTCTGACGCTAGCTCAACTGATAATGAAGATGAACTGGATACTGATGATAACATGGAGGAATTCATGGTATTCATGGTCAAACAGTTTAAGAAATTTAGGGCTAGCAGAAAAGGAAGAAAATCATCGAGAAAACCTAACCCTAAACGAGAAGGTCAAAAAGTCACATTCGACTTAAAGAAAATAAGATGCTACAATTGTGATGGGTTAGGGCACTTTGCCAATGAGTGCAAGAAGCCTAGATCTAATGATAGATCTAAGGATGAAAAATCAAGGAAGGACTTTGCTGACAAGAAAGCCAAATCCAAGAGCAAAGCCTTGATTACTGAGGGAAAAGATTGGATTGACAACGACTCTGATGAAGAAGTTGTCAACTTTGCCCTAATGGCTCGTAGTGACGAGTCAAGTGATTCAACAAAGGTATGTGATGCAAATCAGAATTTTAACGTGCTTAATTTACTTGATACATTTAGCATTGAAAGCATGCAAAAAGATATGTCTGATTTACATATCAGTTTTAGGTCTTTAACTATAGAGCATACCAATGTAAAAGAATCACGTGACATTCTCTTAAAAAGAAACAAGTTTCTTGAAGAGAGATTGGCACAGTTTGATACCATCAAGTCTGACTTAAACAAAGCACATCATATGATTGATGCTTTGAAAAAGAGGGAATATTACTTAGTAGAGCAACTTGAAATTGCTCAAGCTAAGATTAAACAATGGAATACTTCCTCTAAAAAGTTATCTGACTTGGTAGGATATCAAACAATAGGTCAAAAATCTGGACTAGGTTATGATGAAAATCTAGATAAAAGTTCAGATTTAAATGATCAAATCGAAGCTGCAAACTCCTCAACTAGTAAGCCAAGTTTTAAAAGAATTAATTTTGTATCTCCTGTTATTAAACCTAAATTTATAAACACTCAAGATCAACATATCACTGCAAAAACAGAAATTGATCAAAAGACAGTTAATGTTGTTGATAAGAGTGAATCAAAAAGATTAAACATTGGGTTCATGACAAAGACACAATTGAATAAAAAACTGGAAGCTCTTCCAGACAAAAAGGCTGAAAAGTTAGTGGAGTTAAGCAGAAAGAAGAAAAATAGGAATGGAACGATAGGCATTAACAAACATACAAACTATGCTAGAATCCCTGATGCTCCTAGAAAAACATGCCATGTATGTGGAAACCCTAACCACATAGCAGTAAACTGTAGGAGCAAAAATAAAATTCCTATAATTGAGACTGCACCTTCAAAGAGAATAAAAGATAAATCACCAATAAAAAGGTTAGATAATCTTTGCATTAAAACTGAAAATTCTAAACTTGGCAGTCTCTCACAAACAAGTAGCAAGACTATTAATTGTCCTATTCTAGTTAAAACTGTTAAAAGACAATCGACTCAATCTGAGTCAAGTCTTGAGTCTACAACTAGTGAGAAAGGATCCAAGAAAATCTGGGTCCCAAAAATCTCAAACTAGTTATTCTCTACTGTGCAGGGCAAAAGGAAGAAATCATGGTACTTGGACAGTGGATGTTCAAGGCACATGACCGGAGATAAGACCCTGCTAAAACAACATGAAGAGAAAAGTGGCCCAAAAGTCACTTTTGGAGATGACAGCAAAGGCCATACAAGGGGATATGGCAATGTTGAACATGGAGATGTCATCTTCACAGAAGTAGCACTGGTTGACGGCTTAAAGCACAATTTGTTAAGTGTGAGTCAACTATGTGATAAAGGATTCCATGTCACCTTTAAAGAAAACCTATGCCAGGTGTGTGACAATGAATCTGGGAATGTGATATTGACTGGAAAAAGAAAAGGAAATTTGTATGCCGCAAATCTTATTTCTTTTACTGATCAAATCACATGTCTCTATAGCAAAGCCTCAACTGAGGAAAGTTGGCTTCAGCACAAGAAGCTTTCTCACTTGAATTTTAAAAATATCAACAAGCTTGTGAGGAAAGACTTAACATATGACATTCCACAATTGGAATTTAAACAAGATGGATTATGTGATGCATGCCAGAAAGGGAAACAAAAAAGTGTATTATTCAAGAGCAAACCAGCAACATCAATCACTGACCCACTACAATTGTTACACATGGATTTGTTTGGTCAAGTGAATGTGATGTCTATCTTAAGAAATAGATATGCCTTGGTTATTGTGGATGATCACACTAGGTATACTTGGGTAAAATACCTCTTTACAAAAGATGAAGCTGCTCAGTTGATAATTGATCATATCAAGAAAATAGAAACTGAGTCAGGAAAAACAGTAAGGGTTATAAGGAGCGATAGAGGTACAGAATTCAAGAATTCCCAAGTACTTGAATTCTGCACTGAAAAAGGAATAACTCATCAATTCTCAGCTCCAAGAACACCTCAACAAAATGGAGTTGTTGAGAGGAAAAATAGAACCCTTATTGAAGCAGCAAGGACTATGTTACAAGAGGCTAAGCTTTACACAGAATAGATCCTTGATTAACAAAGCATACAACAAAACACCTTACGAGTTAATGACTGGGAGAAAACCAACTCTCAAGTTCTTACATGTGTTTGGTTGTAAATGCTTTGTACTGAGAGATTCATCAGAATCAAAAGGAGAGTTTGACAATAAATCTGATGAAGCAATCTTCTTAGGTTATTCTCTGTCAAGTAAAGCATACAGAGTATATAATCTAAGAACAAATGTCATTGTGGAATCAATTCATGTCATGTTTGATGATAAAAAGATTCCAGGAATTATTGGACAAGGATTGCATGAACCTCTCAGTTTTGAGAATGAATTAGATGCATGGGAATATCCATCAGAGACTACTGAACAACCCCAAGATAGCAATGATCCCTACACAATTGAGGGGGAGCTAACGGTTGTGCATGAAGTGCCTAGAACTAATACTCTATCAGAAAATAGAATGTTAGATGAAACTCAAGAGACTGGTAACATTAGTATCCCATCGGAGACTAATGGTCTACCAGAGACTAGAGTCACTGATGCACAATCAGAAACTATATTGACACCGGATTCAGTAGAAATAAATAGCTCAGGGGAAGCTAATAATGAAGGAGTCAATAGTTCAGGGGGAGCAGTCTCTGATCATGAAGCTAGAATGGGTTACACCAATCTAGAAAATGTAGCCTCAACTTCAAGATCAAATCTGCCACGTGCAATTCCATGGTTGAGAGACCACATGCCAGATTTGATAATTGGAAGTTTAGAGGATGGAGTCAAGACTAGAAGTGCAACTCAAAATGAATGTTTATATCTCAGTTTTCTCTCAAAGATTGAGCCAAAGAAAATTGAGGAAGCACTTCAAGATCCTAACTGGATAATTGTCATGCAAGAAGAATTGAACCAATTCACTCGAAACAAAGTCTGGAGACTGGTACCTAAACCAAAGAAAGATCATTATTGGTGCCAAATGGGTCTTCAGAAACAAAATGGATGAAGCTGGTACAATTACAAGGAACAAAGCAAGACTGGTTGCAAAAGGATATTCTCAAGAAGAAGGAATAGACTATGATGAAACTTTTGCACCAGTAGCAAGACTTGAAGCAATACGAATCTTTTTGGCATATGCAGCCTACAAGGACTTCAAGGTGTACCAGATAGATGTCAAAAGTGCTTTCTTAAATGGAAAATTGGAAGAGGAAGTCTATGTTTGCCAACCCCCAGGTTTTGTAGACTCCAAATATCCAAATCATGTCTATAGGTTAGACAAAGCACTTTATGGCTTAAAACAAGCACCAAGAGCCTGGTATGATACTCTATCTCAATTTTTAATTGAAAACAAATTTGTTAGAGGTATCATAGATAAAAAATTATTTTATAGAAAGCAAGGCTCTGATATTATATTGGTGCATATATATGTAGATGATATTATATTTGGGTCTACAAATGAAAATCTTTGTAAAAAATTCTAAAAACTTATGCAGTCTAGATAGAAATGAGTATGATGGTAGAATTAACATTCTTTTTAGGATTGCAGATTAAACAATTACCTGATGGAATATTTATCAGTCAGTCAAAATACATCAAAGACTTATTGAGAAAATATGATTTGGTTGATTGTTCATCTGCAAAAACACCCATGCCTACTTCCACTAAACTAGATAAAGATTTAAAAGGAAAGAAAGTTGATATCACTAGTTATAGAGGAATGTTAGGCTCTCTTTTATATCTAACTGCAAGTAGACCTGATATAATGTTTGCTACATGCCTGTGTGCTAGATTTCAAGCTGACCCTAGAGAGTCACATTTGATTGCTATAAAAAGAATACTCAGATATCTAAAGGGTACCCCAAACCTTGGATTATGGTATCCCAAAGAATCTGATTTTAAACTAATTGGTTATTCAGATGCTGATTATGCAGGATATAAGCTTGACAGGAAAAGCACAAGTGGAAGCTGCCAACTTCTTGGAGGCAGACTTGTTTCTTGGTTCAGCAAGAAACAAAATTCAGTTTCTACTTCAACAGCAAAAGCTGAATACATCGTAGCTGGGAGTTGTTGTGCTCAAATCTTATGGATTAAAAATCAACTCCTAGACTATGATATGTCATTATCCAAGATTCCTATTTATTGTGACAATACAAGTGTCATAGCAATAACAGAAAATTCAGTGCAACATTCAAGAACAAAACATATTGATATTAGATATCACTTCATAAGAGAGCATGTAAGTGAAGGAAATATCGAATTACACTGGGTTACAACTAATAAACAACTTGTAGACATTTTCACAAAACCTTTAGATGAATCTACATTTAATAGATTAGTCTATGAGTTAGGAATGCTGAATTATGTCTCTAAAAATTGATTAAAATCTTAGAAAACAAGTTGTTTAGCTTTGAGAAGCTAGAATTAAATTTATAGATTGCAGCTGTTTAATTAAACAGATCATTAGGAGCTAGAATTAAGTTTCTGGATTGAGTTGTTTTTAACTAGAATTTTAATTCTGGAATAATATGAGCTAGAGTGAATAAGAGACTATGTTAGTCCCTGATAGTTTTTAAATTAAAAAAAAAATTATTTTTTTTGAACTATCGGAGACTACCTTAGTCCCCGATAGTTAATACTATCAGAGACTATCTTAGTCCCCGATAGTTAATACTATCAGAGACTAACTAATCCCCGATAGTAAATCCTATCGGAGACTACCTTAGTCCCTGGTAGTAAACCCTATCGGAGACTAATCTTCTTCTAGTCTCTTACGAGTGAACAGATCAGAGATTAGGGCAATCTCCGATTGAGGGTAAACTGGTAGTTACCCATCCGTAAGAATTGCAAACGTTTCCAACAAATTGATAAAACAAATTTCAAACATCTTTGCAATCACAATCACTCAAAGCTCTGAAATTATTTTCTCTCTGATAATACTCTGCAATTTAACCCTCTTTTAAGTTTCTTCCAAAGTTCACAGATCTCTTGCAATGGCTGCTAAAATAGTTGCTTTCAAGTTTGGAGACTTTGATTTCATTAAGACCAACCATGCAGGGGTGGCTGATAAGAATGTCTTTGAAGCCCAGTACCACCCCTTCGTGGATTTTCTTCAAAACTTTACACTAACTTACGCCATTTATGAAGCTCCCGTCCAAGCTGCTGAGGTCATCACGGCTATTTGGTCCAATGCTACCATACAAGGTGCAAAAACTGACTCACCTATGGTAAGTTTCAGGTACGCAAACACTACGTATACTATAGATCATACCATTGTAAATACTGCTTTACATTTACCAGTTTATGAAAACTTTGACTCCCCTGCCTCTGATGAAGAAATTCTTTCTATGTTGAAAAACTTAAATTATTCTGCTGAAATTGAGTCTGTTGGGTCTATTAAACGACCCCATCTAAGGCAAGAGTGGTCACTATTCTTTGACATAATCACTAAAGCTTTTACAACAAAATGCAGTGGATATGATGCTATCACTACACTCACACAACAAATTGTTTTTAGTGTGTTGTATGGTAGACATCTAAACATTGGGCTTTTAATTCTGCAAAACTTATTGCCAAAACTTAAAACCAGTAAAACTAAAATTTATTATGCTAGGTTTTTGATGATGATTGCTTATTATCTAATCCCTAACCTAAATATTACTGGAATGCAAGTTGTACCAACTGTTTTGCAGAGTAAAAGAATAATTAAAAGAAAAATAATTAAGAGAAAAATAATTGAGGGAGCAAGTGAGGACGAGGGAGAACCAGAAGCTGAAGTTCCACTTCAGAGGAAAAAGAGAATTATAATCCTTAGCCAAGCCCAATCCAGTGCTTCTCAAAAAGCATTGGAGGCTATAAGGACAAACAGTGAACTGTCACCAACCTCCCAAAAGGATGTTGACATTGAAGAAAGTTCCCAACCAGGAACATACTGTACAGAGTCAGCACAAACTCTTGGTCACAACCAAGAGGAACCAATAAGAGAGTTAATAAAACAAAAGAGTAACACAAGGAGTGCACACACAGAGTCATCTATTGATGTTCCTCAATTTTTAATCTCTGAGGAACAACCAACACTCCCCACTGTACATTCTTCTCCTTTTTCTCCCATTCTTGATTCTTTTGATGTAAATATAACTGATTCTCTTGATTTTTCCCAAGAGGAGCCAATACTCGAGACAAGTTCTCATACAATTTCCATGGATAGCTCCCTAGCCCAAGATACACAAAGGGAACCCCCTATCCATGCTGTCACAAGCACTTCTCAAACCCCAACTTCTGTAGGAAAGAGTGACACCATTAAAATGAGTGAGGCTGTGAAAATAAATAGTGAGAGTTAGGCTCCTGACCTGGAAAAAGGAGAGCACATACACATAAAAGAGAGTCAAGCTTTAGAAAGTTTAGAAAAAGGAGAGCATGAGAAGCTGGGTGCCCAACCCCGGGCAAAAGGAGAGGGTGTGAGCAAGGATGAGATCCTTGAAGAAAATAAAAGAGAGAAATTCTCAGCAGGTGATTTTTTAAAACCTGTTGAGACATCCACCACACAAGCAGCCCAAACTTCCTCTGCTCAACAATCAACTCCAACAGAGGAAATTGGGGGAAGCTCCAGGATAGGGGATGCCATATTACAAGTTATTTCTGACATGTCAAATGCAGATTTTGAGATCCTTTATGGCCTTCAACAATCTCAAGATCACATATCTGCATTAAAGACATCCATGGTAAATGAACCTGTTCCTGAAGAAACTGAAGCCGAGAATGTGGACGAGTGGCTCGATGCACAGTTCATAAATTCTCTGGAGGATGCAGCTGCTCAACTAAGGCAGGATTATGTGACCAACATTGGGTCAACAGCAACTGCACCATCTTCCAAGGACATACTAGAAGAGATAACCAAAGTAGACAAGAAACATACCAAGTTTCAAAACTTTTTGGTTATTGGAATTAATGCAGCAGACAAGGAAATCAAGCAGCAGATGGAGATTGAGACAAATAAGATTCGACGAAGTTATGAAGGACACTTGCCAAGGAGGACAATCATTGCCATTGATACTCTTATCAAAGACAAGTCCAAGACTGACCGTAGACTTCAAGACCTAGAATCCAATGTCAGTCTCCTTCTCCAGAAGCAAGATCGAATGGAACAACTTTTGTTGCAGGCACTACCACAATTGGCTACCTCCTCCAAACCCCAAGATGCTGATGTCAAAAAGGGGGAGAGTAGTCATTTTAAACAACCTGTACAATCCAAATCTACTGTTCCAGATTCAAATGCTTCCTTGCAGATGCAGATGGAGTTGCAAGCATTAAAAGAGAAAACATTGAAAGAAAATGCTGCACTGTAAGCCTATAAAGAACAAATTTTGAAGAAGCATGTTGATCTTGCACAAACAGCAACAACAACATCAACAACAACAACACCACCAGCAGCAACAATTCTTCTTTCTTCCAAACCGACTACAGAAGCCCCAAGCTCATCAAAAGATAAAGGCAAAGGTGTCATGGTTGAAGATACAAAGAAAAATTCTCTTACTCAACCAGGACAGCCTAAGTTAATGGGGGATGCTATGAAGACTGCTCACTTTCGCACTCCTATTGAACTTGAGATGGGAGGGAGAGTTGAGTTAGTTAATCCTCGAGATCCAAGATTAATAGATGCTGATGCAATGCTTGCTCAAAAACTTCAGCAAGAGGAAGATATGGCTGCAGAACAAGAGAGGAATGAGGATGAGTCTAAGAAGAAAAAACACTCAACAAGGAAGACTAGTACAAACAAGGTAGCTATGACCAGGAAAAAGACTTCAAAATCTACAAAGCAAGAATCTCCAAGGTCAACTGAGACTGCCTTGGTGGCTGTAAGTGGAATAACAAAACCACAAACAGTTGCATCAAGGAAGCCTTATAAAGTTGATATGGCTAGTACAAGTGAAGTGATCAAAGCCCTGAAGAGGAATACAAGAAATATAAATCTGGTCAAGGATGAAAATGGCAAGGATTTACTGCATATCTTTTTTAGAGATGGAGACTCTGTGAAGTATGCTAAGCCAGACTTGGAGAGGCAATCAAAAGAAGATTTGGAATGGTTATTGTCTACTATACTTTTTACTACAAAGCTCAACATGGAATTTCGAAGTCAGATCAAGAAGGCTATAAAGGAGATAAAGAGTGTGGACAAAGAGCCAACCGATCTTCCTGAATCAGTACCTCTTGGATTATAGTATGAGACTTTCCATGGTGAGAAAGTTTTCTTTAACTATAACAGAGATATCAACCGAGTGAGTGAAAATCATATAGAAGGATTTATTAAACTTCTTAAAGATGCAGAAGAAACAACAGAAGTTGTTCTCAAAAAGTTGCTGATGGAAAGGTTAGAACAACTCAGGGAGAATAGAAGGAAAAGAAAAGAGTTGTTGAACTAAAGGTATGTTGTTTGCTGTGAAAGTTGTAATTTTATTTCTTTTTGAAGCCAGACTTATAGGATTTAAACCTGAGTCTTGGTGGAAGCTGAACAAAAGATCAAAGATCTTAGTTTAGAATACATTTGTAGTTAGTAATTCTTTATTCTTTTTCTAAGTAATTGTAATATTGAGTTTTGACATCATCATCAACCTTGAAATTATGCTTATCATTCTGATATTCATAATTAGGGGGAGATTGTTAGGTTTTAGAACATTTGATGATGATTGTCTTTAGATTACTTAGAATACAAATGTATAGAAAGTGTTAATTAGTAACACTGAAGTTTTGTAGCCAGTAGTTATCTCTTTGTTTGTAATTCATTTATTCTTTGTAAAGAGATACGATTATTTTTTATTTGTAATTAACTGCTAGAATGGAGTATCGAAGCTTCAAGAAGTCAAGTTGTGTATATGATCTGTTAGAGTTTACAAAAAGGCTTATCGAAGACTAGAAGAACTGGTCAGAGACTAAAATGTTTTAACTGTCAGAGACTAGTTTTTCTATCGGAGACTAAAAGCTTACGTCATCAGAGAAGAAAAAGGGATCAGAGACTAAGCTGATGTCATCGAAGACTAAGCCTTAACGTGTCAGAGACTAAATAACACTATCGGAGACTACACAAGCTGACGTCATCAGGGACTAAAAGTCATCAGGGACTAAACGTACCAGGGACTAAAAGAGTCATCAGGGACTAAATGTACCAGATACTGAAAGATACTTCAGGGACTAAAAGAAGCATTAGAGACTAATTGTGAATTAATCTCTGATAGATACAGAGTTCGAATTGAAAAAGGAATGTCTTCCACGTAAAGTAAAATATTATTGAAGACGTAGCTGGTAAGGAAACTAACCAGAAATATGTTCATATCAAAAAGGAAAGATTGTATTTGATTCGAATAAGGAAGCTGAATTTTATTCAGAATAGAAACTGAGGTAAATGTAATTCAGTTGATATAGAAGCTGTAATTAGTTACAGAGTGTAATTCATAAGTTGTATAGGTTTTTCATAGTTTTGTATCTTTTCCTATACAGAATAGAAAAGAAGCTGACGATTACATTATTGTGATTGTTAGGATTTGTATTCAATTGTAAATCAATAAAGCAATTGTTTATAAATAGATTTGTGTTCTTGTTCTTTTTATTCCGCAAGAAAAATTTAGTTTCTTAAAGAACAAGTAATTGAAGAATTTTCAAAGAACTTGTATTCAACCCCCCCCCCCCCTTTCTACAAGTTCTCGGCATCTTACTGGAAAAACATATTCCTTGATGAATTATTATCACAGACTCGACACAATCCCTTGATGCAGTCAAAAAACCTTTTACTTGACCCTGATGTTCATTGTATATACATACACTAACCCTGTTGCACGGATCGGATACCCTAACCCTGATGCTTGAGTCGAATACCCTGACCCTAATGTGCAAGTCGAATACCGCACGAGTCGGATACCCTGACCTTGATGCACGAGTCGGATACCCTGATCCTTATGCTTCTCGACAGAGATCCTGACCTTGATGCATCAGACAAAAAACAAACAAACAAGCACAAGGAAAACAAACAAGTATATGTACATATTTACATATTCAACATACATAATCACATATCAACAAAATTTATTAGGAATTCATGAGATGAGTTAGGAGTACCAGAACTTAGGCTTTTGATAGTTTGAGTTGTTCCAACAGCCTTTCTGACAAGTTTTTAGCAAGATTATTGAACTTTATTTTGCATAATTTACCATACCCAGCTCTCCCACAGGATTGGAAAAAGTGGCTTCATCAAGAACCTTGGTGAATATGACTGCCAGTTGCTTGTTTGTTGGTACAAACTGTAGTTCAATGGTTCCATTCATAACATGTTCTTTGATAAAGTGATATCTGATTTCTATATGTTTGGTTCTGGAATGTTGCACAAGATTTTCAATAATGGAATGGTACTAGTGTTATCACACCTAATTGGAATATTGTTGAAATTTAGTCCATAGTCCATTAACTGATTTTTCATCCATAGGATTTGTGCACAACAACTTCCAGCTGCAATATATTCAGCTTCAGCAGTTGTTATTGAAATTGAGTGCTGCTTTTTGTTGAACCAAGATACAAGCCTTCCTCCTAGAAACTGACAGCTACCTGTTGTACTTTTTCTGTCAATTTTGCATCCTCCAAAGTCAGCATCCGAATAACCCAGTAATTAAAATCCAGACTCCTTTGGATACCAAAGTCCCAACTCTGTAGTGCCCTTGATGTATCTCAAGATTCTTTTCACTGCTATGAGATGAGACACCCTTGGATCAGCTTGATATCTTGCACAAAGACATGTTGCAAATATAATGTTAGGCCTACTTGCTGTTAGATACAACAATGATCCAATCATTCCCCTATAAGTCATCAGATCAACTTTCTTTCCATTCTTATCAGGGTCAAACTTGGTTGCTGTGGCCATTGGTGTATTTGCTACTTTTGAGTCCTCCATGTCAAATTTCTTGAGAATTTCTTTGGCATACTTTGTCTGATGGATATAAATCCCATTAGTGACTTGTTTGATCTACAGTCCCAAGAAATAAGACAACTCACCCATCAAACTCATTTCGTACTTGCTTTGCATGAGCTTGGAGAACTTTTCACACAATCTAGTGTTAGTGGATCCAAAAGTAATATCATCAACATATATTTGAACCAGGATCAGATGACCTTGGTGTTGTCTAAAGAACAATGTCTTGTCAATGATACCTCTTGTGAACTTGTTTTCCACCAGAAACTTAGACAGTGTGTCATACCAAGCTCTAGGAGCTTGTTTCAGTCCATAAAGTGCTTTTTCCAGTTTGTAGACATGATTTGGGAATTTTGAACTTTCAAACCCTGGAGGTTGTTGGACATACACCTCCTGTTACAATTTCCATTGAGAAAAACACTTTTTACATCCATTTGATAAACTTTAAAGTTTGAATGTGCTGTATAGACTAAAAAAATTCTTATTACCTCAAGTTTGGCTACTGGTGCAAAAGTTTCATCAAAGGCAATCCCTTCCTCTTGAAGATATTCCTTTGCAACCAGTCTTGCTTTGTTCCTTATAACAATGCTAGCTTCATCCATCTTATTTCTAAATACCCATTTGGTACCTATTATAATTCTGTCTTTGGGTTTAGGCACCAACTTCCATACTTGATTTCTCTTAAATTGATAGTTCTTCTTGCATAGCCATGATCCAGTCTGCATCTTATGTAGCTTCTTCAAATTTCTTTGACTCTAATTGTGAAAGAAAATAAGCATATAGGCATTCATTAGATGTTGCTTTTCTGGTTTGCACTCTCTTGTTTGGATCACCAATAATTAAATATGTTGTGTGACTCCTGACTATTTAGGATTAGAGATGTATTTTGATGAACTTGCTTGATTATCATCTCCTCCCCCTAAGTCTGTGCTCCCAGTTTCTGAGAAAACTCCCCCTGAATTAATGCTTAAATCAGGGTTAAAGTTATCCCCTGATGGTGTATGCACTGATGGATGATCCCCTGATGTAGTATTCCCTAACCTGTTGTCTAGGAGATTAATTCTATCTGTTAAAGGGGCTTCAATGATGTTTGGATTTACATCAGGGATGGTTAAATTCTCCATTTGTTTGCACTCATCAGCTTCATACTCTTGATAATCAAAATCATCTCCATTTTCAGATCTGAGCTCCTCATGAAAACCAGGGTCTTCAAGTCCAGAAAATTCTTGATCATCAAAAGCTACATTTATAGACTCCATCACTATTTGGAGTCTCTTGTTGTAAACCCTGAAGGCCTTAGATGTCAGGGAGTAACCTAGGAAATTGCTTGATCAGCCTTTGGATCAAATTTCCCTAAGTTCTCACCAAAGTTCCTTAATACAAAGCATTTGCATCCAAAAACATGTAGGAACTTGATGTTTGGTTTCTTCCCTATCATTAGCTCGTATGGTGTCTTGTTGTGAGCTTTGTTGATCAAAGAACTATTTTGAGTAAAGGAAGTAGTGGAAATTGCCTCAACCTAAAAATTAGTAGGAATCCTTCCCTCTGCTAGCATTGTTCTAGCAGCTTCTATCAGGGTTCTATTTTTCCTTTCCACTACACCATTCTGTTGAGGAGTCCTTGGAGCAGAAAATATATGATTGATGCCTTTCTCCACACAAAATCCATCAACAGCTGCATTCTTGAATTCAGTTCCATTATCTGTCCTCAATATTCTAACCACTGATCCTGACTCAGTCTCCACTTTCTTTACATGGTCAATGATTTGTTGAGGTACTTCACATTTAGTATTTTGGAACTTGACCCAAGTATATCTGGTGTAGTCATCCACAATGACCATTGCAAATCTTTTCTTTGACACTGACATTATGTTAATAGGGCCAAAGAGATCCATATGAAGCAATTGAATTGGATCCTTAATCATTGTGGCTTCCTTGCTGACAAAGGATGATTTCCTTTGCTTCCCTTGTTGGCAGGCTGAACATAATCCTTCTTGAATAAATTCCACTTGAGGTAGTCTAGTTACCAACTCTCTTTTCACCAAATCATTGATAGCTTTGTAGTTCAGGTGAAAGAGTTTCTTGTGCCACAGTCTGCTCTCATCAGGGGTTGCCTTGCTGTAGAAGCATGATTCTCCGCTTACTGAGTTGAAATTAGCAATGTAGAGATCTTCTTTCCTTATTCCTGATAAGACCAGCTTCCCATCATCTTCATTTGAGATCAAGCACTCATCCCCTTTGAAAGAAATGATGTGTCCCTTGTCACATAGTTGACTTATGCTCAATAAGTTGTGCTTAAGTCCATCAACTAGTGCTACATTTTCAAATGAGACATCCCCATTTGTTGCTTTGCCATAACCAAGAGTCAGTCCTTTGCTATTAGCACCAAAAGAATTCACTGGACCAACCTTTTCTTGAAATTCTGTGAGCAGGGCTTTGTTTCCTGTCACGTGTCTTGAGTAGCCGCTGTCTAGAAACCAGATTTGACTGTCTTTGACTTTTCCCTGCACACAAATAACATTTAATTTATTTTTGGTACCCAAGTGACTTTGGGTCCTTTAGGTTTAGTCATAGTTAATGGTAAAACAACTTTTTCAGTATGTGGGACTTTTGGTTTTGGCAAATTAGAGACTTTCTCCTTTTTAGGAGCTACATTATACACGTCTAATTTAACAACAATTTTCTTATCTTTACCCTTAGGGGTGCATGCTTGAGCAGTTGGTAAATCATCAGCATATAATATTGTGCCAGAAAGAATCTGTGGTTTTTCTTTACACTGAAAAGATAAATGATTATTGCTACCACAATTCTAGCACACTTTCCTAGGGGCTTCATGAATAGAGGTGTAATTACTAGCTTTGTTTACACCTAGCTTTCCATTCTTATTCTTTTTATTATCCCCTGATAGGCCTTTATCCCTTGAAGGGCTACGAAGGCCTGATGCATTCTTATCCCTTGATACATAGTCTAGTTCTTTCTTGACTGGGGGTTTGAGTGCTTTGACAAGAACATGTTTCTTGCCTCTCCCACCACTTGTGGAAGCTTCACTCATTGGGAAAACATTCCCTTTTTCTAACTTTGTTATATCCTATAAAAATTTGTTAGGTTGTATTGGCCTTTTTCCAAAGCTAGCTGCATTTTCAACCTCAATAGGACGTGCTTCACAAGAGTCACTTCATAGCCTAAACCAGACTTGGGATTAGATTTCTGACAGTTTAATTGATCATCCAATTTTTTGTTAGACTCATTCCATTTCTTTATAACTTCCCTTTCTTGTCTCAGAAGATTGGAAGTCCATTCTTCTCTTTTAACAACACAGACAAAGAGATTTTTAGTCCTTGAGAGTTCTTTTTCAAGACTCTCAAGTCTAGAGAGTTCTGATTCTAAAAGAGTATTTCTAGCAGTTAAATGTTCATTTATTTTCTGCACCCTCTCAGTCTCAGCTACAACACTGCTTCGGGTGTCATAAAGATCTTTTATCTCATAAGCCATTTCCTTAATAGTTTTAACACAATCATTTCTAGGAAATTTCAAGACTTACTTGTGAGCTGCTGCGGTCAGTAGATGAGGTCATCAGGGCTAAGTTGACATATTCTTCATTATCTTCTTCATCTGAGTCAGCCCAGTCCTTTCCCTCTGCAATGTAAGCTTTTCCCTTCTTGGTGGCATTTAGAAGATCAAAGTATTTCTTCTTGTAATCCACATCAGCTTCCTTTCCCCTGGATTCACCTTTCTTTGTGGCCTTGCAACACTTATTTGCAAAATGACCCATCTTATTGCATTTGTAGCACTTTATTCTTGATTTGTCAATAAATTTTTTTGCGCTACTAGGTTTCCTTGCTGACAATCTTTTTGATCTAGATGGTTATTAAAATTTCTGCTTGAAAAACCTCTTTGCAAGAAAAGCCATGGTTTCATCCAGTTCTTCTAACTCTTCAGGAGTGTACTCATCCTCCTTTGAGTCAGCTTCAATGTCCCCTTCTTTTTCAGCATCCCCTAACTACTGCTTCATCAAGACACTTGGTCTTGCTTCATCTTTATCCTTCTTGGCAGCCATCAGAGCTACTGATTTAAACTTTCTGGTATCCCCTGACATTTCAGATCTTTGTTGAACATCCAGTTCATATGTCTTTAGGGTACCATAGAGCCTATCCAAGTCTAGAAGATTCATATCCTTGGATTCCTTGATGGTTGTTGTTTTAGGATCCCATGATATGGGAAGTGCTCTCATGAACTTTCTGTTCACATCTTTATTAGCATAAGCCTTCCCATATAACCTCAGGTCATTTACCAACCTGTTAAATCTGTCAAACATTTCAGTGTGTGTTTCACCATTTTTCATTATGAACCACTCATACTGTTGTGTTAACAGCTGCAATTTATTTTCCCTCACTTCTTCAGTTCCATCACAAAGGATCTGGATGGTATCCCATATTGACTTAGACATTGTAAGATTCATGATACTGTTCAGCATATCATCGTCTAAACCATTATATAGGATGCCTGTGACTTTTAGATCCTTCTTTACTTTATCTCTTTCCTCTAGAGTCATTTCTTCAGTAGTCTTTGGAACTAATCTTTCTGGTACACTGACTCCATTGACAACCTCTTGAGGAATGAGCTTCTTTGGAACGTGAGGGCCTTCTTCTAGAATTTGCAAGTATTCATCATCGATTGCTCTTAGATGAACTATCATTCTTTGTTTCCAGAAAAAGTATTTTCCCCTTTCTAACATGGGGACTTTGTTATTTCCAGCTTTGTTAGCCATTTTCAACGATCGTCTAACAAGTGTAATTTGCTAGTTAGCTCTGATACCAATTGTTAGATATGCTCAAGTCTTTGTACACGTGGGGGGGGGGGGGGGGGGGTTGAATACAAACACTCAAAACTTTTCGATCTTTAAACACTTGTTAAGAACTGATGGAAATAGCTACAATATCAGACAATATATAATGACTTTAAAATGAACACATAAGCATTCAAGTTAAAATAGTTATATTAAAACTTGAAGTTTTTCTGGAAATTTGGTTAATCACAAATGTGATTAATCAGCTACAAATTCTGTAACGAGTTATAGCTTCTCTTTCACACTCACTAGCTACAATACTTCTTTGAATATTTTCTCACAAAAATGTTTCAAAGCTTCTCTAGTGTTTGTGTGCTTTTTTTTGTTGGTTGATCCGTTGGATATATATTTTGTGTAATGAGAACTCTTTTGCATATATAGAAGATCAGTAGTTGAACCCACATGCTTGGACGTGCTGCTCTTTTCAACTTAGCCGCATATATGTCACATCGATGTCCTTTAGGAATGATGTGTCAGATTGTTGTTACTTTTGTTGCTTCTTTTTCTTCCCCTGATCTGCGTGCATTTAATGATCGAGAGTTGTCATTGGATCACCAAACTTCAAGAAATATCTTTCCAGTTTATATCTCTTGCTTCTGTAACAAGCTTCATTGATTTCCGTATAAGACCTGATGACGAGTGTATGCAGTCATAACTGTCCACTGATAGCAAGCCTTGATGTGGACTTAATCAGTGCTTTTGGATCCCCCTGATGATGAGTTTTGTCTAAGACTCGATCAGTGCTTCAACCTTCACTTGAGTTATCCAAGTGCTTCTTGATTCCCTGACGTTAAGACTTAAAGCATCCACTGATGCAGTGCTGAGCATTCCCCCTGACGAGTTTCCCTGACGAGTTAGCTTGACACTATCATACCTTGATTAGTTCCCCTGACAGGTTGGCATGTCACTATCATGCCCTGACACGTTCCCCTTTATGAGTTTGGCTTGTCACTGCCATACCTTGACGCGTTTCCCTGACGGGTTGATCTGCCTTTGTCATCCCTTATTGGGTTCCCCAAACGGTTTTAATCACTGAAGCTTTGTTGATTTGTTTGGAATGTCTGATGTGCGGAATACTTAAATGTTTTTGAGTAACAACAAACATCTCTCTTCACTGTCAAGTTCTTTAGAAATTTCAACTGATGACTTGTCTAGTGTGAAATACTTCATCCCCTGATGACTAAGTTGATCATCAGTGAATGCAAAATATGTGTATATACTTAGGTTTGTAGAACACTCTGAGTATGTACAGATGCACAAACAAAACTCCAAGCATCATCATCATTTATACCTAACAAAAGAGTTATCACACAAAAACCTCTTTTCTTTATAACAATAATTGAAAGTAGAGTATACATAGTTATTATTACAAACATTATTTTAGAAGTTCTTGGCCGCATAATAACATATCTTTTTCATGAAAACAAAACAAGATCAAACCAACCGAAATCCTATTTAAGAGCCCCAGACAGCGAGATCTACTGGTACTGACACGACCTTTCTTTACCCTTAAAGTTGTCTCCTTTCTTGGGTTTAACTGAAAGAGAATCAACCAAGTATGAGCAACAAAAACATAGCAAATAACATGGTATAGGTTATTTAAAATAAATCTTGATATGAAATTAGTTCAAAATATCATAAAATAAGAGAAAATATTAAGATATCAACTGTTGGATCCAGATGGGGAGGATCCATATCTTTAGATTGAAAAAAATATTGGCAATGTGTTAGAGTTAATTAATGATGATGATGTTTAGGAAATAAATTGTGCAACTATAAATACTTAAGGTATATTATAAACCTTAAGATCAGCACAAGTTTTACATTCACTGATGATAATCTTATTCATCAGGGGATGGTCAATCACTTCACAAGACAAGTCAAAATATGGAACATCTGAAGGACTTGACAAAGTGAAGAAGAATGTCCGATGCTACTTCATAACAGTCAAAGTATTCCGCACATCAGATATTCTAAACAAAGTTTTGTTGATGAAGAACCGTCAGGGGAACCCATCAGGGGAAACTCATCAGGGGAAACTGATTAGGGGGAACTTGTCAGGGGATGACGAAGGTAGACCAACTCGTCAAGGTGAAACTTCAGGGTATGACAGTGTCAGGCTAACCCATCAGGGTAACCACGTTAGGGGAAATGCTCAACACTGTATCAGTGAAAGCCATCATTGTGTGTAGACAGTCATAACATCAGTGGATCAAGAAGCACTGAGTAAAACTCAAGTGAAGGTTGAAGCCCTAATCCAGTCTGTAACAATCAGGGGATCCAAAAGCACTGATCAAATCCATCAGGGCTGGTCGTCAGTGGCTGATTATGACAACATGCACCCGTCATCAGTTCTTACACGCAAATCAACATAACTTGTTATAGAAGCAAGAGATATTAACTGGAAAGATATTTCTTGAAGTTTGTTATGGTCTAGTGAGAACTCTCAAACATTAAATGCACGCATATCAGGGGAAGAAAGAGAAGCAACAAAAGTAGCAGCAGTCTGACATATAGTTTCCAAAGGACAACGATGTGACATATATACGGCTAAGTTGAAAAGAGCAGCACGCCTTCGCACGTGGTTTCAACCACTGATCTTCTATACAAAGGAGTTCTCATTACACAAAGAGAAATCAATCCAACAGATCAACAAACAAGAAGCACACAAATCACTAGAGCAGCTTTGTAATATATCTTGAGAGAAATATTTCGAAGAAAGATTAGAAGCTAGTGAGTATGAATTTGAAGTTGTAATTCTATTACAGATTTTGTTAGCTGTTTAATCATATTTGTGATTATACAGATTTCCAGAAAAACCTCAAGTTTTAATACAACTATTTTAACTTGAATCATTGTGTTCATTCTTTATAGTTTTTCGATTCATTGTAGCTGTTTCCTATTAGGGGCCAACTGAAGTTCAAAAAGAGCAAAAAGTTTGTAGTATTTGCATTCATCCCCCCCTTTCTACAAACACTTGAGCTTATATTGTTCTAACAATTGGTATCAGAGCCGCCTAGCAGATTACACTTGCTAACAAAGATCAACATCTATGGCCAACAAAGTTGGAAACAATAAAGTCCCCATGTTGGAAAGGGGAAAATACTTCTTCTGGAGACAACGCATGACAGTTCATCTTAGAGCAATCGATGATGAATATTTACAAATTCTGGAAGAAGACCCTCATGTTCCTAAGAAGCTTATTCCTCAAGAAGTTGTCAATGGAGTCACTGTTCCTGAAAAATTAGTCCCAAAGACGACTGACGAAATGACACTCGAGGAAAGAGAGAAAGTGAAAAAGGATCTCAAAGTCACAGGGATCTTGTATAATGGTTTGGACGATGATATACTGAATAGTATCATGAATCTTACAACGTCTAAATCTATATGGGATACCATACAAATCCTTTGTGATGGAACGGAGGAAGTGAGGGAAAATAAGCTGCAGCTGTTGACACAACAGTATGAGTGGTTCACAATGAAAAGTGGTGAAACACTCACTGAAATGTTTGACAGATTTAACAGGTTGGTAAATTACCTGAGATTATATGGGAAGACATATGCAAATAAAGATGTGAATAGAAAGTTCATGAGAGCCCTTCCCGTATAATAGGATCCTAAGACGACGACCATCAGGGAATCCAAGGACATGAATCTCCTAGACTTGGATAGGCTTTATGGCACCCTAAAGACATATGAACTTGAGGTTCAACAAAGATCTGAAATGTCAGGGGATGCTAGGAAGCTTAAATTTGTAGCCCTGATGACTGCCAAGAAGGACAAGGAAGAAACAAGACCGAGTGTCTTGATGAAGCAGCAACTGGGAGATGCTGAAATGGAAGGGGACAACGAAGCTGACTCCAAGAAAGATGAATATACTCCTGAAGAGTTAGAGGAGCTGGATGAAACCATGGCCTTTCTTGCAAAAAGGTTTTCCAAGATGAAATTCCAAAAGCCTGCGGGTTCCAAAAGATTTTCAGCAAGGAAGCCTAGTAGTACTAAAAACTTTATTGACAAATCTAGAATAAAGTGCTACAAGTGCAATGAAATGGGCCACTTTTCAAATGAGTGTCGCAAGGCCACAAAAGAAGGTGAATCCAGAAACAAGGAAGCTGAAGTGGACTACAAGAAGAAATACTTTGACCTTCTTAATGCAAACAAGAAGGGAAAAACATATATTGCAGAGGGAAAGGACTAGGCTGACTCAGATGAAGAAGATGCTGAAGAATATGTCAACCTAGCCCTGATGGCCTCATCCACTGATAGTAGCAGCTCACAAGTAAGTCTTGAAATTTCCTCTAACATGTCTAAAACTGATTGTGTTAAAACTGTTAAGGAAATGGCTTGTGAGATAAAGGATCTCTATGACACCCTGAGGAGTGTTGTAGCTGAAACTGAGAGAGTGCAGAAAATAAATGAGCATTTGACTGCAAGAAACACTCTCTTAGAATTACAACTCTCCAGATTTGAGAATCTTGAAAAAGAACTCTCAAGAACAAAAAATCTTCTTGACTGTGCTATCAAAATAGAGGAATGGACCTCAAATGTCCTGAGTCAAGAAAGGGAAGTCATAAAGAGATGGACTGAGTCTAGCAAGAAACTGGAGGATCAATTAAACAGTCAAAAATCTGGTCCCAAATCTGGTTTAGGCCATGGAGAGACTCTAGTGAAACAACCTCCCCTTGAGATTGAAATTGCAGCTAGCTTTGGAAAAAGGCCAATACAACCTATCAGGTTTGTAAAGGCTATAACAAAGTTAGAAAAAGTGAATGTTTTCCCTATGAGTGAAGCTTCCACAAGTGGTGGGAGTGGCAAGAAACCAATTCTTGCCAAAGCACTCAAACCTCCAGTCAAAAAGGAACAAGACTGTGCATCAGTGGATACATAGTCGTTAAGGGGAAAGAGTGCATCAGGCCTTCGTAGCCCTTCAGGGTAAAAAGGCCTGTCAGGGGATAATAAAAAGAATAGGAATGGAAAGCTAGGTATAAGCAACGATAGTAATTACACTTCCATTCATGAAGCCCCTAGGAAAGTGTGCTGGAATTGTGGTAGCAATAATCATCTATCTTTTCAATGCAAAAAGAAACCACAAATTTTGATTGACACAATTTTATATGCTGATGATTTACCAACTGTTAAAGCTTGCTCCTCAAAAGAAAAAGACAAAATAACTGTTGAGAAATCAAAAGCATATGTTAAAGCTCCTAAAAAGGAGAAATTTTTAAATTTGCCAAAACCAAAAGTCACAATTAAAGAAAAGGTTGTTTTACCTATAACTGTGACTAAACCTAGAGGACCCAAAACCAATTGGGTACCAAAAACAAATTAAATATTTTTTGTGTGCAGAGAAAAGTTAAAAGCAGTCATATATGGTTTCTAGACAGTGGCTGCTCAAGGCACATGACAGGAAACAAAGCCTTACTTACAGAATTTCAAGAGAATGATGGTCCAGTGATTTCTTTTGGTGATAACAGCAAAGGACTGACTCTTGGCTATGGCAAAGCAGCAAATGCGAATGTCTTATTTGAAAATGTAGCACTAGTTGATGGGCTTAAGCACAATTTATTAAGCATAAGTCAACTATGTGACAAAGGTTACATCATTTCCTTTAAAGGGGATCAGTGCTTGATCTCAAATGAGGATGATGGGAAGCTGGTTTTATCATGAATAAGAAAAGGAGATCTCTATGTTGTTGATTTCAATTTAGTAAGTGGAGAATCATGTTTCTACAGCAAGACAACTCCTGATGAAAGTAGGCTATGGCACAAGAAGCTCTCTCACCTGAACTTCAAGACAATCAATGATTTAGTGAAGACAGAGTTGGTAACTGGGCTACCCCAAATGGAGTTTACTCAAGAAGGGTTATGCTCAGCTTGTCAACAAGGGAAGCAAAGGAAAACATCTTTTGTCAGCAAGGAAGCCACAATGATTAAAGATCCAATTCAAATGCTACATATGGATCTCTTTGGCCCTGTCAATATTATGTTAGTGTCAAAGAAAAGATTTGCAATGGTCATTGTGGATGATTACACCAGATACACTTTGGTGAAGTTTCAAAATGCAAAATTAGAAGTTCCTCAGCAAATCATTGACCACATCAAGAAAGTGGAAACTGAGTCAGGATCAGTGGTTAGGATGTTGAGGACAGACAATGGAACTGAATTCAAGAATGCAGTTGTTGATGGATTTTGTGTGGAGAAAGGCATCAATCATATACTTTCTGCCCCAAGGACTCCTCAATAGAATGGTGTAGTGGAAAGGAAGAACAGAACCCTAATAGAAGCTGCTAGAACAATGCTAGCAGAGACAAAGATTTCTACCTATTTTTGGGCTGAAGCAATTTCCACTGCTTGATTTACTCAAAAAAAGGTCATTAATCAACAAGGCTCACAACAATACTCCAAATGAGCTAATGACAAGGAGAAAGCCAAATATCAAGTTCCTACATGTTTTTGGATGCAAATTCTTTATCTTAAGGAACTTTGGTGAGAACTTGGGAAAATTTGATCCTAAGGCTGATGAAGCAATTTTCCTAGGTTACTCCCTAACATCTAAGGCCTACAGGGTTTACAACAAGAGACTTCAGGTGGTGATGGAGTCTATAAATGTAGCTTTTGATGATCAAGAGATTTCTGGACTTGAAGACCCTGGTTTTCATGAAGAGCTCAGGTTTGAAAATGAAGATGAAACTGATTATCAAGAGATTGAAGCTGATGAGTGCAGACAAATGGAAAATTTATCCATTCCTGATGTCAATCCAAATTCTATAGAAGCCCCTTCCAATGATAGAGTCAATTTCCTGGACAACAGATCAAGAGATACTTCATCAGGGGATCATTCATCAGGGCATGCACCATCAGGGGATAACTTGAACCTTGAATTAAGCACTAATTCAGGGGGAGGGTTTTTCAGAAGCAAGGAGCACAGACTTAGGGGGATGAGATGTCAATCAAGCAAGCTTATCAAGATACATCTCTAATCCCAAATGGGCCAGAAGTCATTCACAAGATTTGATTATTGGTGACTCAAACAAGAATGTGCAAACCAAAAAAGCAACATCTAATGAATGCCTATACGCTTGTTTTCTTTCACAAATGGAGCCAAAGAAATTTGAAGAAGCCATTCAAGATGCAGATTGGATAATGGCTACGCAAGAAGAGCTAAATCAGTTTTAAAGAAATCAAGTATGGAAGCTTGTACCTAAACCCAAGGACAGATCATAATAGGTACTAAGTGGGTATTCAAAAATAAGATGGATGAAGCTGGCATTGTTGTAAGAAACAAAGCAAGACTGGTTGCAAAAGGATATCTTCAAGAAGAAGGGATTGACTTTGATGAGACCTTTGCACCAGTAGCCAGAATTTTCTTAGCCTATGCAGCACACTCGAATTTTAAAGTTTATCAAATGGATGTGAAAAGTGCTTTTCTCAATGGGAAATTGGAACAGGAGGTGTATGTCCAACAACCTCCAGGGTTTGAATGCTCAAAATTTCCAAAACATGTCTACAAACTGGAAAAGGCACTTTATGGACTGAAGCAAGCACCTAGAGCTTGGTACGACATATTGTCAAAGATTCTAGTGGAAAACAAATTTTCAAGAGGTATCATTGACAAAACCTTGTTCTTCAGATAACACCAAGGTCATTTGATTTTGGTTCAAATTTATGTTGATGATATTATTTTTGGATCTACTGACACAAGACTGTGTGAAAAGTTCTCCAAACTTATGCAAAGCAAATATGAAATGAGCTTGATGAGTGAGCTATCTTATTTCTTGGGATTGCAAGTAAAACAAGTCACTGATGGAATTTACATTCATCAGACAAAATATGCCAAAGAACTTCTCAAGAAATTTGATATGGAGGACTCCAAGGTAGCAAAGACACCTATGGTCACTGCAACCAAGATTGATCCTGATAAGAATAGAAAGAAAGTTGATTTGAAGACTTACAGGGGAATGATTGGATCATTGCTGTATCTAACAGCAAGTAGGCCAGACATAATGTTTGCAACATGTCTTTGTGCAAGATATCAAGCTAACCCAAAGGAATCTCACTTCATTACAGTGAAAAGGATCTTGAGATATATCAAGGGCACTACAGAGTTGAGACTTTGGTATCCAAAGGAGTCTGGATTTGAATTACTAGGATATTCTGATGCTGACTTTGGAGGATGTAGGATTGATAGAAAAAGTACAACCGGAAGCTGTCAATTTCTAGGAGGAAGGCTTGTATCTTGGTTCAGCAAAAAGCAGCACTCAATCTCAACATCTACTGCTGAAGCTGAATATATTACAGCTAGAAGTTGTTGTGCACAAATTCTTTGGATGAAAAATCAGCTAATGGATTATGGTCTGAACTATACAAAGATTCAAATAAGGTGTGATAACACAAGTGCCATTGCCATTGCTGAAAATCCAGTGCATCATTCTAGAACCAAGCATATAGAAATCAAATATCATTTTATCAGAGAACATTTTATGAATGGAAATATTGAACTACAGTTTGTAGCATCAAATCAGCAGCTAACAGACATATTTACCAAAGCTCTTGATGAAGCCACGTTTTTCAATCTTGTGGGAGAGCTGGGAATGGTGAACTATGCGTCAGGGTCAGGGTCAAATGCCTAAGTTCTGGTATTCCTAACTCATCTCAAATTTCTGATGAAATTAATTGATATGTGATTATATATGTTAATATTGTAAATATGTATATGTATACTTGTATATTTTGTATTTTTTGTTTGGTTGTGTTTGTTTTTGACTGATGTATCAGGGTCAAGGTCTCTGTCAAGGCGCATCAGGGTCAGGGTATTTGACTCGCACATTAGGGTCAGGGTATCAGGCTTGCGCATCAGGGTCAAGGTATCAGGCTCTCGCGTCAGGGTCAGGGTATCTTGCCTCGAATCAGCGTCAGGGTATCTGACTTATGCATCAGTATCAGGGTATGTACATACAGTAAACATCAGGGTAAGGTAAAATGTTTTTAACTGCATCAGGGGATTTCAGTCAGTTGACTAATGACAATTTAAAAAAAATTATAATAAAAAAATAAATTATTATGACGTGTCATCACAGAACTGAAATGACTCCCTAATTGCGTGTTTTCTGGAGTAGTTTTCAAACGTCAACAGGCGAGTATTAATACTCTGTCTCTCCTACTTTTCAAAACTCCCCAAAACATTTAATCTTTTTCTGATATTTGCTCGAGTTTTCTTTCTTTTTCTCTCTCGTTTTCACAGAAACCCTAGAACTTCAAACCTTCAAAGCATCAATGGCACGCCAACAAATTACAAGGAACTTGACAGTCCCACCCACAAACTATGTGGGTTTTTCTGACGTTAATGAGGTAAATGATTGCTTTAAGCCAATAATGAACTATTTACTCAACTCGGAGTATAGTAAAGCAATCTTTACCGATGAAGAAATGTCGGGGGAAGCACTGTCTCAACTATGGACAAGTGCCAAGTTCATGTACTCCACCACCAAGGCTGATGTGGTCAAGGGAAACTCCTTCAAAATTTCCTCTGAGAAAGGGAAGATAACCCCTTCCAGAATTAATTCTGCTTTGGAGCTACCTACTCAAGACTTGGTGGAAGTACCAAGTGATGCAGACCTGCTGGATTTCTTGAAGGAACTGGGCTATAACGCTGCTCCCCACGCAGTGTTAAAGTTCAAGGACCTCAAGAGGGTGAATGTGAAGCGGGAGATCTCTTACCTTTTCGATACAATCACCAAGGCGTTCCCAGGTAAGTGTTCTAACTTTGAGGTAATAACCTCTTTAACTTTGAAAATAGCATACGCCATGATTAAAAATGTAAATATAAATATAGGTAAAATAATTTTTGATGACCTTGTAAATAAATTAGGTAATGTTAATAATAGGAAATCTGAAGTATATTATGCTAGATTTTTGTTTATGATTATTAAGGACCAAATTACTAATTTTTCTTTTGAGAATGATATTACTATACAGTCATACAAGCAAACGAAGAAATTCTTTGCAGAAATAATAAAGAAATCATATACAGCCGAACCATATGCACTTCCGCAACATATGGTACAGGTAGTAGATTCTTCACCTTCTACTTCCCAACCTATAAATTCTTCACCATCATCTACTATGGCAGAGAAAACAACCACCTCTCTGCCTACCCAAGTAGAACAACCAATTTCCACTTAAGCACTCTCAATAGCTCAACCCATAGTCTCCTAAAAGACTATTGGGATTAAAAGAAAACCCAGCGAAGTTACCACATCAACTGAGGGGGAGCCAGGAGAGAGAGTGATTGGTTATAGGAGGAGATTGAAGAAGAAGAAGGAAGCCATGAGTGTTACCCAACAGCCTAACCAGGGTGTATCCTCTCAAAAGGATACTACCTTTGATAAGGAATTAAACATATTTCTAACTAGTTCCTCTCAAAAGGAATTAGTTATTGAAAATAGTCCTCAACCAGGGACACAGTTGAGTGAGGCACATACATTGACCATGGACTCTGATGAAACTAACCTTAGGGTTTCTGAGAGCCACTTGCAGAAAACTGACACAGTGAGTGCACACACTACTCAAGATGTTGTAGTTCAGAAGATTCTCAATAAGATCAATATGAGTCATAAGCATTCTTCTACAACATCTTTTGATGAATCACCTCCTCGTTTAGTGATTCAGCCAACACTCCATCTACACCACTTCCTTCTTTCTCTGTTCCTCAAATTTCTTCAGATATTATGACATAAACGTTGAGTGTCATAAGATTAGATTCTCCATTTTCTCAATTCATGGAGGAGCCAACACTCCTTGTGAAAGTCACCATTCTCAAATGGTTGACTCATTTTCCCTTGAAACAATCATTGATGATCAGACAGGGATCATAAATTCCAATGTATATACCATAGCAATAAGTCTTTATGTTCCCCCAATTGTAAATACTTCTTCTATAGAAACATACACTTCTCCAATTATACATACACACATTACTTCTACTCATTCTCCTATCACTACTGTGGAACCAGAACCTGTACATACATTACTTGAACTGGCCACAGTTGTTGATCTCCAAGCCCATAGGAGCCCTTCTAGGACAATTTTGAGTGAGGCTGAGAGAATACTTAGTGTAGAGAGGCAAAATCAAACCCCTGAGAGGACTTTGGCAAAAGGAAAGCAAGAGAGTACTGCCTTAGTAGGCAAAGAAAAAGGAGAGAATAAGAGTGATGCCTTAGAAGGCCAAGAAAAAAGAGAGAATAAGGGAGATAAGGATGAGATCCTTGTAAATAAAGAATAGAGAGAAAATATAGATACTGTAAATACTACTTCAAGCTCTGAAAGTGATGAAGATGATGCTCCACAAGATGATTTTTCCCAGTTCATCGGAGTTGATTTGTATTTTCAGCAAAATCAGATAGCGAAAAATGTACAGTTACTCAAGCAAGTTAGCTAGGACCATTGATCCAATCTTGATCAAAGTGTTAAAGTCACAGATCATGATTGGTCAGTATATAGAAATAGAAAATAAAAAATTGTATACACATTTTTCAACAAAGATCAACAGTGTACAGCAGGTTGTCGACTTTCTCGTCACCAGCCAGACCCTGATCCGAATGAAGAAGCAAGCTAACAATGTAGACAAGAAGCTTGCTGATCTCACTACCCAACTGACCAGCATGGAAATTTTGCAACAATCCATGGCTGACACTCTGAAGCAAGTTCTTCAAGTCACATCCCGACTCTCAACTCCCACTGATGATGCTGTCAAAAAGGGGGAGAAATCTATCAAGCATTCGTTAAGGGATGTTACTATGAAATCAAGTCAACTAATAGGGGGAGATTGTTAGAGTTAATTAATGATGATAATGTTTAGGAAATAAATTGTGCAACTGTAAATACTTAAGGTATATTATAAACCTTAAGATCAGCACAAGTTTTGCATCCACCGATGATAATCTTATTCATTAGGGGATGGTCAATCACTTCACAAGACAAGTCAAAATATGGAACATCTGAAGGACTTGACAAAGTGAAGAAGAATGTCTGATGCTACTTCATAACAGTCAAAGTATTCCGCACATCAGATATTCTAAACAAAGTTTTGTTGATTAAGAACCGTCAGAGGAACCCATCAGGGGAAACTCATCAGGGGAAACTGATCAGGGGGAACTTGTCAGGGGATGACGAAGGCAGACCAACCCGTCAAGGTGAGACTGACAGTGTCAGGCTAACCCATCAGGGTAACCCGTCAGGGGAAATGCTCAACACTGTATCAGTGAAAGCCATCATTGTGTATAGACAGTCATAACATCAGTGGATTAAAAAGCACTGAGTAAAACCCAAGTGAAGGTTGAAGCCCTGATCCAGTCTGTAATAGTCAGAGGATCCAGAAGCACTGATCAAGTCCATCAGGGCTGGTCGTTAGTGGATAATTATGACAGCATGCACCCGTCATCAGTTCTTACATGCAAATCAACATAACTTGTTATAGAAGAAAGAGATATTAACTAGAAAGATATTTCTTGAAGTTTGTTATGGTCCAATGAGAACTCTCAAACATTAAATGCACGCAGATCAGGGGAAGAAAAAGAAGCTACAAAAGTAGCAGCAGTCTGACACGTAGTTTCCAAAGGACAACGATGTGACATATATGCGGCTAAGTTGAAAAGAGCAGCACACCTTCGCATGTGGTTTCAACCACTGATCTTCTATGTATGCAAAGGAGTTCTCATTACACAAAGAGAGATCAATCCAACAGATCAACAAACAAGAAGCACACAAATCACTAGAGCCACTTTGTAATATATCTTGAGATAAATATTTCGAAGAAAGATTAGAAGCTAGTGAGTGTGAATTTGAAGCTGTAATTCTATTACAGATTTTGTAGATGTTTAATCATATTTGTGATTATACAGATTTCCAGAAAAACCTCAAGTTTTAATACAACTATTTTAACTTGAATCTTTGTTCATTCTTTATTGTTTTTCTGTTCATTGTAGCTGTTTCCTATCAGGGGCCAACTGAAGTTCAAAAAGAGCAAAAAGTTTGTAGTATTTGCATTCATCCTCCCCTTTCTACAAACACTTGAGCTTATATTGTTCTAACATAATGTCATGCCTCAGTAATGATGAAATAAGGAATCCACATAAGTCCTTAGACGTCTTTCAGTACTATAACTTACTTGATCGTCAATTTTGTTCGACACAAGGGCCTACTGAGAATATCTCTTACCACATGACAATAGTGGGCCAATAATATTTCATTGTGGTCTTCTATGTATATACGTATGACATTTAATACTAGACTTCATTACATCTACATTCTCATGGGCCCGGAAGAATAGAGTATCCCATTTTCATATCCGGGTTGATTCCCCTACTCATAGTAAAGTCCTTATAGTGGATAGGATTTTGACACCTCAGTGGAATTTACCAAGGTGACTACATAGCATACTTGTAATTTCAGTGAGCGTCTTGATATCAGGGGACTTACCAAGGCAATCACACAACATCCTTGTAGACTCAGTGAAGTCATAATGTATTTATTAACCTTGTAAAAACTGAATAGCTCAAAATGTCATGTATTAACATGAAACCGATAAATGCTTGTCAACAAGATATTAAAATCAAGCACTTCTCAAAATAGTATTAGCTTCAGTCGAGTAATTAATTCTCTATCAGTACGCATACAAAACAATTATGTATACGTAAGAAGAAAAGTTTAAGCAGTTGCCTACCATAGCTTGACACAGATCGAATTAATTGATCATGTGTTTAATTTGAGATAAACATCATACTTACCTTTATATCTATATAAATATTTATGTGATATATTGAAAAGATGATAAACATATCACTTGGAAATAAATTATGTATAATTGAACAACTAAGTTATAGGTTGGAAGAATAATAACAAATTCATTACTTGCCTTGACCGGGGTGACAACGTACGATAGGTCTGTGAAATCTGTTTTATAAATCATAAATGATTAACAAAAATTAGGACTATATACTACCATGCTTAGGTAATAAAGTTATAACATTTAAGTCATGCTAAGTCTACTTTAGAGGATGGATTCTACTTGTCAGGGGATAAGCTTTATGCTATCAGGGAATAGTTCATAGTCATCAGGGGATAGCTTACAGCAGTCAGGGGATGATTTACTCATCAGTGGGTAACTACCCGTCAGGAGATGCATTGCCCATCAGGGGATAAACTATAACTACCTATCAGTGGATATTACTCGTCAGGGGATGATTTGTTCATTGCCAAACTCATCGGTATTAAACTTGACTATCGCCAAACTCTCTTGGCTGTTAAGGAATAATTTGTTCATCGCTAAACTTGTCGGTAATCTATTTGACTACCGCCAAACTCACTTGGCTGTTGCCAAACTTGTCGCCTAACTCATTTGGCCATCGCCAAACTCAGTTAGCCATCAGGGGATGAGTCTCGATCATCAGGGGATGAGTCTCGATCATCAGGGGATGAGTCTCGGTCATCAGGGTGACTCTCTGTCATCAGGGGATGAGTTTCGGTCATCAGGGGTGACTCTCGGTTATCAGGGAATGGGTTTTGGAGGATATTTATCCTCCGATAGCTAAAATAACCCATCAGAGACTAATAGTTTATTTATCGGAGACTAACATGTTTTGTCCATCGTGGACTAACATGTTTTACTCATCGGAGACTCATCAAAGACTAACAATATGAAGAATTTTTCTAAGAGTATAGAGATTATCCATGTGGTTTATCTCTAATATAATTCAATGTTTCATGCAGGTTTCTATTCAAGCTAAACGACTAAATAATGAAAACAAATAACTTAATAAAAGCTCTTAATATTTACCTGGTAAGCTTTCGATACTGTAGAACAAGCGATAAGAATATTATCGTGGGTTTAAGGAGTTTATGTGTTTGAGAGAGTGTTGTGAAGAAAATGAGTAGCAGAGGTCTCCTTATATAGGCGATAGGAAATGAAAATATCTGAGATATTTCTTACTTAGATTAACATCGGACTTGAAGATTTCTAAATTACTACAATGTGCTAACAATTATGGTTATAGGTAAGTATGATTAGTATGAGTTACTAATAGGTGTCAAACGGTGGTACCAACTACTAATGACTCAACTTTTAATATGCTTACTCATCGAACAGAATTTCAACACCTGGAATGCTTACTCATTACGAGGTCATTACTCAGCCTTTTTCCCGTAATAGCAATAGTAACAATTCATATAAATTAATTCGGGTAATATTTTATACCAGAATTAATTTAATAATAGTAGTAATACTAAAAATTATTTCTTTTGGTATTTTTGAAGAAATAATTTCTTATATACACAAATAAATTTGACAAAAATTTATTTATTAACAGTCTTAATGTTATAATAGTAATTACCTAAATCAGGGGTATTACAATGGGGATGTCTCATTTGAAGATGTAACATTAGTTGATGGGCTAAATCACAATCTATTAAGCATAAGTCAACTATGTGACAAGGGATTCATCATTTCTTTCAAAGGGATCAGTGCTTAACTTAAATGAAAGTGATGGGAAGTTGGTCTTATCAGGGATTAGGAAAGGAGATCTTTATATTATTGATTTTAACTCAGTAAATATAGAGTCATGTTTCTACAATAAAGCAACCCTGATGAGAGCAAATTGTGGCACAAGAAGCTCTCTCACCTGAACTACCAAACAATCAATGATCTGGTGAAGAGAGAGTTGGTAACTGAACTACCTCAAGTGGAATTTATTCAAGAAGGATTATGTTCAACATGCCAACAAGGGAAACAAAGGAAAACATCCTTTGTCAGCAAGGAAGACACAATGATCAAAGATTTAATTCAATTGCTTCACATAGATCTCTTTGGTCCTGTTAACATAATGTCAATATCAAAGAAGAGATTTGCATTGGTCATTGTGGATGACTACACCAGGAACACTTGGGTCAAGTTCTAACATGCTAAAATAGAAGTACATCAATGAATCATTGACCTATAAAGAAAGTGGAAACTGAGTCAGGGTCAGTGATTAGAATTCTAAGAACAGACAATGAGATTGAATTCAAGAATGTAACTGTTGATGAATATTGTGTGGAGAAGGGCATCAATCATACATTTTCTGCCCTAAGAACTCCTTAACAGAATGGTGTAGTGGAAAGGAAGAATAGAACCATGATAGAAGCTGCTAGAACAATGTTAGCAGAGGCAAAAATTCCTACCTATTTTTGGACTGAGAGAATTTCCACTACTTGCTTCACTCAAAATAGGTCTTTCATCAACAAGGCTCACAATAAGACACCATACGAGCTAATGACAGGGAGGAAACCAAACATCAAGTTCCTACATGTTTTTGGATGCAAATGCTTTGTATTAAGGAATTTTGGTGAGAACTTATAGAAAATTTGACTTAAAGGCTGATGAAGTTATTTTTTTAGGTTATTCCCTGACATTTAAGGCCTACAGGGTGTACAACAAGAGACTCCAGGTAGTGATGGAATCTATAAATGTAGCTTTTGATGATCAAGAGATTTCTGGACTCAAAGACCCTGGTTTTCATGAAGAGCTCAAATTTGAAAATGAAGATGATTCTGATTATCAAGAGAATGAAGCTGATGAGTGCAAACAAATGGAGGAGTTAACCATTCCTAATGTGAATCCAACCAACAATGAAGCCCCTTCAATAGATGGAGTTAATCACCTGGATAAGAGCTCAGAGAATACTCCATCAGGGGATAATCCATCAGGGAATGCACCATCAGGGGATAACTTTAACCCTGATTTAAGCATAAATTCAGGGGGAGTTTTCACATAAGCTGGTAGCACAGACTTAAGGGGAGGAAATGATAATCAGGCAAGCTCATCAAGATACCTTTTTAAGCCCAAATGGTTAAGGGGTCACACCAAAGAATTAATCATTGGTGATCCCAACCAAAAAGTGTAAACCAGAAAAGGTACATCTAATGAGTGCCTATATGCTTGTTTTCTTTCTCAAATTGAGCCAAATAAATTTGAAGACGCCATGTAAGATGCTGAAAGGATCATGGGTATACAAGAAGAGTTGAATCAATTTAAAAGAAATCAAGTATAGAAGCTGGTACCTAAACCAAAAGACAGAACTATAATAAGCACCAAGTGGGTATTGAAAAACAAGATGGACGAAACTGACATTGTTATAAGAAACAAAGCAAGACTGTTTGAAAAGGGATATCTTCAAGAGGAATGGATTGACTTTGATGAGACCTTTACACCAGTGGCCAGACTTGAGGCTATAAGAATTTTCTTAGCCTATACAGCTTATTTAAACGTTAAAGTTTTTCAAATGGACGTGAAAAGTGCTTTTCTCAATAGGAAATTAGAATAAGAGATGTACGTCCAACAACCACTTAGGGTTTGAAAGTTCAAAATTACCAAATCATGTTTTTAAATTAGAAAAAAACACTTGGTATGACACACTGTCAAAGTTTCTGGTGAATAACAAGTTCACAAGAGGTATCATTGACAAAACATTGTTCTTTAGACAACACCAAGGTTATCTAATCCTTGTTCAAATATATGTTGATGATATCATTTTTGGATCTACTGACACTAAGTTGTGTGAAAAGTTCTCTAAGCTCATGCAATGTAAGTATGAAATGAGCTTAATTGTTGAACTGTCTTATTTCTTGGGACTGCAGATCAAACAAGTCATTGATGGGATTTACATACATTAGACAAAGTATGCCAAAGAACTTCTGAAGAAATTTGACATGGAGGACTCAAAAGTAGCAAAGACACCTCTGGCCACAGCAACCAAGATTGACTCTAATAAGAATGGAAAGAAAATTGATCTAAAGACTTATAGGGGAATGTTTGGTTCTCTAATGTACTTGACAACAAGTAGGCCTAATATTATGTTTGCAACATGTCTTTGTGTAAGGTATCAAGCTGACCCAAGGGAGATTCATCTATTTGTAGTGAAAAGAATCTTGAGGTACATTGAGGGCATTACAGAGTTGGGGCTTTGGTATCCAAAGGAGTCTAGATTTGAATTACTTGGGTATTCTGATGCTGTCTTTAGAGGATGTAGAATTGACAAAAAAAGTTCCACTTGGAGATGTTAATTTCTAGAAGGAAGGCTTGTATCTTGGTTCAACAAAAAGCAGCACCCAATATCAACATCTACTGTTGAAGCTAAATACATTGTAGCTGGAAGTTGCTGTGCACAAATCCTATGGATGAAAAATCAGTTATTGGATTATTACCTAAATTTCAACAAAATTCCAATTTTGTGTGACAATACAAGTGCCATTGCCATTGCTAAGAACTCTGTGCAACATTCCAGAACTAAACATATAGAAATAAGATATCACTTTATCAAGGAACATGTTATGAATGAAACCATTGAATTACACTTTGTACCAATAAACAAGCAGCTAGCAGACATTTTTACCAAGGCTCTTGATGAAACCACCTTTATCAATCTAGTGGGAGAGCTAGGAATGGTGAATTATGAAAAATAAAGTTTGATTAACTTGCTGGAATCATGCTAGAAAAATTGTTGGAGTGGTTCAATTTAACAAGTGCTTAATTACTGGTATTTCTAACTCTTCTCATAATTTCTTGATAAAGTTATTGATATATGGTTATATGTTTATAATAATAATAAAAAAAAATTGTGCATTAGGGTCAGGGTGTGACATAAGGATTGTACGTCAGGTTCAAGGTTAAGCGCTTGGACGCATTAAGGGAAGGTAACTAGTCTATAATAACATTTTATCAGGGATTCTTTTTAACCCTTGATGACGTGGCATCACAGAATAAACACCACCCCCTGATGACATGTCATCAGAGAGAAATTTTGAAAAAGCTTTTAGTATTCTAATTCTCCCTCCTTGAAGATACAACAAACGTTTCTCTCTTTAACTACTGCATGAGTTTTCTTCTCTCTCTTGTTCACAGAAACCCTAGCTTCTCAAATCGCAAACAATTTCAATGGCACCAAGCACTGCTCAAAGACTTCCAAGGAATCTAATGGTTCCACAAACTAACTTTGTGGGCTTTTCCGACATCGATGAGGTAGATTGTTGCTTTAAACCTATGATGCATTATCTACTCAACTCAAAGTATAACAAAGCCATCTTTACCGATGACGAGAAGTTCGGTGAAGTGATATCACAACTCTGGTCAAGCGCCAAGTTCATGTACTCTGCAACAAGGGCAAGCAATCAACCATTAGGGGAGAAATCTTCAAGGCCATCGTCATGGGTTATTGCAGAGAATCTGTCAAGCGAACAACCATTAGGGGATGTGACTATTCCTAAAGTCAAGGACAAGGGCAAAGGTATCCTGATTAAAGAACCCAAAAAGAAATCACTTACTCAATTACGACCCAAGCTACTTGGAGGTGCCATGAAGACAACTCACTTTCCAACACTCCTTGAAGCAGTAACTGATGGGAAAGTGGAGCTTGTCTTTCCTCAGGACAAGAAGTTTGTGGAAGCTAATGCACTGTATGCATAACAACTTCAAAAGGAGGAGGAGATGGCTATGGAAAAGGTAAAGGGAAAAGAAGAAAAGAAGAAAAAGAGTGTCAAACCAAAACCCACCAGGAAAACTCAGCCCAAGCAGTCATAGCCCCCACAAGGTGCATCAGGGGATCAAAGAAAAAATGATTAAACATCCCTTGATGTTACCAAAACCAAGTCATCTGGATCAATACCTCAAGCACCTACTCTTGCAACATTTGGACCACCCGTACTCGCAGAATTTCTTAGGGATGTCAGACATAAAAACCTGACATTTATACAATCAATCAAGAGCATAAGTGTTAGGGTAAGGAATAAGGAGAAAATAATTGTCATCCTAAGAAAGAATGGGCCGGAGTTCATAGTCACTCTAGACTGGTTCATGAGGATAGATGTTGAGCAACTAGCACTAATCAAGAAAACAATGTCAGACTCAACAGTGTTGAACATAGACTTAAGAGAGGTGATTGATAAACTGAGGCAAGCCATCAATGACAACAGAAACTTGCCACAACTATGGAGAAACCACTGAAACTATTCTACAAAACAACTGATGGGCAATAAAAGCAAATAATGATGAATAAAATTGATGAGCTTGACCTGAAGGAGGTGATGCATGTGCTAAGAGAAATTGCATATCACAGAAATGAACATGTCATCAAGTTCAGATCCCAGATTGTGAAGAAAGTGTTAAAAGAGATTGAGGAAACTAGAGCTTATGATGAGAATGTAGCAGTTGTAAGGGATGTTCCCCTAGTAAAAGGATTCAAAGAATATCCAAAGATGATCACAAACCCCATAGGTATCGAGTTCAAGAATTCAAAAAGGGAGATTGTCACCTTTTACTGGTCACAACTTGCTGCAGCCAACTTGCAAGAGATTGAATATGTCCTTGAAGCTCTGGAATCCAACAGGAATGTCAACATTGTCAACTTCATAAGACTTCTTCAGAAAGAGCTTGAACAATTGGAGGCAGGGGATGAAGAAAACAGACTGAGGATTCCAGATCAAAATCTAGATCAGAGAAGACAAGGTCTTGGGAGTGGCACAGAACCAATTGAATCAATTCTTCCATTGCCCTTCGTTTCTGCTCAACAACAGAAGGATCCTGAAGTTTGAATTGTAGATACTGTAAACAATTTTGTTAACACTTGTACATAGTTATTCCTTGTAACTATACAAATACATTTATTCTTTAATGTCTATAGTTTTGGGTTTTGACATCATGATTAGTACATTAGTTAGATTTATGGTTATCAAATTGATAAACATAAATAGGGGAAAATTGTTAGATATAAATGTTGATGATGATAATTCTATTTTAAAGGAATAAATGTGCATATATAAATACTCAAGGTATTCTACAAACCTTAGTATATTTGCACAAATTTTGCATCCATTGATGGACAACCCAATCATCAGGGGATGTACTAAACTGCACTAGGCAAGTCATCAGTGAATACTACAAAAGGACTTGATAGTGTCAGGGGATGTCTATTGTTACATAAACATTCAAGTATTTAGCACATCAGACACTCTAGGAAAAGCCAACAAAGTATCAATGACTAAGAGTGCAAGTATTTTAATAAGGCATCAGTGAAAAACCCGTCAAGAAGGAAGCTTTGAAATAGATCTTGAGAGAAATTTCAAAGAAAATTTTGTAACTAGTGTGTGAGAAAAAGAAGCTGTAATTTATTATAGAATTGTAGCTGTTAATCACTTTGTGATTAAACAGATTTCTAGAAAAACACCAAGTTATAATACATAGAATGCTTGTGTATTCATTTTAATTTCAGTAAAGTTTTTTTGATCCTTGTAGCTATTCCAGTCGTTGTGTATTAATTTTTTTATAATGTCACATTTGTTACAATTTGTCGTTAGTGGACGTGCACGCGTCAATTTGCGTAAAGTGCACGTATACTTAATTGTAAAATCTATCGATCGTTGAAATGAAATGGAAATTTCATAATAAAACGAATTTAATTGAAATACATTTTATTTGAATTTTTGGGTTCTCACAAAAACTCTAGCCCCACTCCTATAAATTTCTATCTAGCCGACCACCCACATAAATTTTAGGTTCACTTTCAAATGCAACTGTCATTCTCAGGAGCAGCCCAAGCTTTTAACTTTTTCTTTAAATCCAAAGAGGTAAGAGCCCTATATTAAAGTTCTTCTCTTTTCCTGTACTATTTTGTCCTTTTTATTCATGCCATGATTGTAAAATACTTTGTTTACTCACTTCCAAAAGCATGATTTAAAATGTACATTTAACATCAGGAGTTATTATCCATTATCCTAAAAAGTTATCCAAGAAGATAGTAAGAAATATTGAAGATTACCTAAAAAAATAAAACTGTTATTATATGTCAGTTGCTAAAACTGTATAAAGACACCATGTTGTGTTTTGTTCAAACAGAGTTTACTAGAGTTAATAGTTGTCTATAAAGATAAGAAATTAGGAGGAAGACTCAAGTTTTCCCTCCTAAGCTTCTTAGGATAATTTTTTTTTCAAGAACTTCAGAACCCCACAATTGTGAAGCTGTAGTAGGCTGCAATGGTGTTTTCACCTAGGTTTAAGTGTTTGTTCAGATGCAATAACAAACATTGTAGAAAAGATGATAAGGAAGGGTCCTTAGTAAGATTTATCTATTGATGACTTACTCTTTTCAAAAAAGAATCACCACACAAAAAAAAAAATTATATTTTATCCAGTGCTGAAGTGAGTTTGGTGACAACCAAGTGAGTTTGGCTACAGCCAAATGACTTTGGAGCATATCAAGTGACTTTGGCGCTAGTCAATTGGATTATCGACGAATTTGGCACTAGTCAAGTGATTTTGGCGGTAGTTAAATAGATTACCGACGAGTTTGGCGATGAGTTTGGCACTTTGTAAAATGTAGAGTTTGGCACTAGCTTGTTGAGTTAGGCGATGAACAAAATTTATCCCCTGACGAGTAATTTATCCCTTGATGGATAATTCATCCCCTGATGGTCATTTTAGTCCTTGTTGATCACTTTTATGCCTTAATATCCACTGATGCGCAGTCCATCTTTAAGGTGTAAAATGCTATTTTTTTTAATCACATCAGATAATATTAATTAATTGATAAATCCCAACATTTTAGATGTCAAATTAAAATATTAAAGATATAAGGACATCACATATGTGCATTCTCATATCTGTATTCAAGGCATGAATTTCTCATGTTATGTCAATGTACATGTTTTACAGAGTTTTTCACTCACAAGTGATTTGATTTAGGAATAGCTAAGGACAAAGGCAAGTATATACTCACTTTACCTTTTTCATTTAATATGTATTATCATTTATTCGATATACGTAAGTATCCTCCAGTGTTATGTTATATCCTATTCAAGTTCAATGTCTTCAAAGATAAGTAATGTACGATCCATTGATTCGATGTATGTGAAAAAAATGTTGTACTAGAATTAAACATTCTTTGGGCAGATGTTAGCTATTTAAATTCTCTAACATGCCAAGGTAAATCCTATATGGAAAGACTTACTTTTTCTCACCCCATACTTTTAAAGTATATTTGTGTGGGTAACTAAAGGCTAGTGGGATGCCTCTGTCTAGCACGCTGGGCCTAAAAATGATTAAAGAACCAAAACCGAGGCATCGGTAACCAAACCCTCACATATAAAAGGTTTTTGCTTGACTACGTATGTCATTATGATGAAGTCAGACAGTGGTTAGGTTGGCCAGCTGATATACTGTTTGATATGGAGTTTCTAAGGGCATGTGTGCCAAACGGATATGGTTATAAGGCGCATATGAATTATTCAAGATTCTTTCAAGTAAAGGGTCAAATCCCTTGTTATCACTCAGGGACCCTGGAAGCTATATTTTTTCCAATTTATCAAGAGGTGTTTGCATTGTCTCTGCCCAACCTCACAAACACTTAAGCCCTATAAATTATCTATCTTTTCAAGGCTCACCCAATTCATGACTATATACTTGCGAGGGTAAATCACTCACGTGGCTATTATTAAATGTTTTACAGGTTATGGTGAGAAGGCCTAGCTGTCTAATAAAGGCAAAGCTAAAATGGGATGATGAACGTTTCCTGATCACTCTCTTGTGGATGACATTTAGAAAAAGAGTGAAGCCTGAGGTTATTATAGAAATGTTTAGATTGTAAGGCCTTGATGGGCCCCTCATAAACTTCTGGTATTAGACAATTGTTAGGTACAAATGATGATGATGCTTAGAGTTTTCTTTGTGCATCTGTAAATACTTAAGGTATTCAATAAACCTTAATATAGCTGCACAAGTTTTGCATCCACTGATGCTCAATTTGGTCATCAGGGGATGAACTACTCTACACTATTTAAGTCATCAGTGAAAACATCTAAAGGACTTAATAGTATAGTAGAGAATATCTGAAGTTACTTACAAGCCTTTGAGTATTCCGCACATCAGACATTCCAGACAAAATCGACAAAGCTTCAGTGATTGAAACCAATCAGGGGAACTTGTCAGGGGAACCCATCAAGGGAATACGTCAGGGCATGACATTATCAAGTCAACCCATCAGGGGAACGCATCAGGGCATGACAATGGCAGGCCAACCTGTCAGGGGAATCTATCAGGGCATGATAGTGACAAGGAAACCGTTAGGGGAAATGCTCAACACTGCTCAGTGGAAGCCATCGGTAGATGCTGTAAGTCTTAACATCAGGGGATCAAGAAACACTTGGGTAACTCTACAACAATAGATTAACTTGACTGAAGCATGAAGCACTGATCAAGTCTTAAATAGGATTTGTCATCAGGGGATCCAGAAGCACTAATCAAGTCCAAATCAGGGCCTGTTATCAGGGGATAGTTATGACTACATATACTTGTCATCAGGTCTTACATGTAAATCATTGAAGCTTGTCACAGAAGCAATAGATATAACTGAAAAGATATTTCTTGAAGTTTGGTGATCCAATGACAACTCTCGATCATTAAATGCTCGAAGATTAGAGGATGAAAAAAAAGCAACAAAAGTCATCAGCATTCTGACACATCATTCCAAAAAGGACAACGATGTGACATATATGCGACCAAGTTGAAAAAGCAGCACGTCTAAGCACATGGGTTCAACAACTTATCTTCTATATATGCAAAATAGTTCTCATTACACAAAGTGGATATCCAACGGATTAACCAACTGATAGAAGCACACAAACACTAGAGAGAAGCTTTGTAATATATCTTAAGAGAAATATTCAAAGAAAGTTTGAAGCTAGTGAGTGTGAATTTGAAGCTGTAATTTATCTTGAATGCTTGTGTTTTCATCTTAATACTCATTATAGTTTTTCTATTCTTGTAGCTATTTTCGGCAATGATTAACAAGTTTTTCTTTAAGAGTAAAAAGTTTTGGGTGTTTGTATTCAACCCCCCCCCCCCCCCTTCTACAAACTTGAGCTTATTTAGTTTTAACAATAATTATTTTGGATAATGTAATAGAGTTTATATTTCTCTTATTTAGTGTTATGTACGCTTGAAGGATATTATTTTTTCTATTGTCAATTTTTGACGGAACCTAGAGTCCGGTATGGGATTCTTGGGGCCGCCACACATAAGTTCAGGAATAAGGCCCCTACGTACCCAAGAATCTCATTCCTCAAGATATAGTAAATGGAGTCACTGTCCCTGAACGACTAGTCTCAAAGACTACTGATGAAATGACTGCTGAGGAAAGATAAAAGGTGAAGAAAGATCTCAAAGTCACATGTATTCTCTATAATGGCTTAGGCTATGATATGCTTAACAACATCATAAATCTTACCACATCCAAGTCACTATGGGATAACATCCAGATCTTGTGTGATGGTATGTAAGATTTGAGGGAAAACAAACTGCAGTTGTTAACACAACAGTATGAGTGGTTCACAATGAAATCTGGTGAATCACTCACTGAAATGTTTGACAGGTTTAACAGGTTGGTAAATGACCTGAAAATGTATTGGAAGACATATGCCAACAAGGATGTTAATAGAAAATTCATGAGGGCACTTCCCATATCATGGGATCCAAAAACTACGACCATCAGGAAATCTAAGGACATGAATCTCCTAGACTTGGATAGGCTTTATGGTACCTTTAAGACATATGAACTGGAAGTTCAACAAAGATTTGAAATGTCAAGGAATACCAGAAAACTTAAATCAGTAGCCATGATAGCTAGTAGGAAAAACAAAACAGAAGCAAGACAAAGTGAAGGGGAAGAAGCTAGCTCTAAGGGGACCGAGTACACCCTAGAAGAGTTAGAAGAGATGGATGAAACAATGACCTTCCTTGCAGGAAGGTTTTCCAAGCTGAAATTCCAAAAGACAAATGGAATAAAGAAATTTTTAGTAAGGAAACCTTATAGCATAAGCAACTTCATTGACAAATCTAGAATAAAGTGTTACAAATGCAATGAGTTGAGCCACTTCACAAATGAGTGCCGCAAAGCAAAAAATGAAGGTGAGTCCAAAGGGAAGGATGCTACGGTGGACTAAAAAAAGGATACTTTGACCTTCTTAATGCTAACAAGAAGGGAAAAAATTACATTGCTAAGGGAAAGGACTGAGCTGACTCAGATGAAGAAGAAATTGAGGAATATATCAACCTAGCCCTGATGGCCTCATCCACTGATAGCAGTAGCTCACAAGCAAGTCTCAAAATTTCTCCTAATTGTTTCAAAACTATTAAGGAAATGACTTGTGAGATTAGAGATCTTTATGACACATTACGGAGTGAAGTAGTTGAGACTGAAAGAGTGCAAAAGATAAATGAGAATTTAACAACCAGAAACACTTTTTTAGAATCAGAATTGAGTAGGCTTGGAAATCTAGAAATAGAACTTAACAGGACTAGAAATCTCCTTGACTGTGCCATCAAAAGGGAAGAGTGGACCTCCAAAAAGCTCAAAGAAGAGGAGGTCATAAGAAAATGGAATGAGTCTAGCAAAAAACTGGAGGATCAACTGAACAATAGAAAATGTGATTTTAAAAATAAGTTAGGCTATGAGGAGACTCATGTGAAACAAATTTCTATTGAGATTAAAAATGTAGCTAGCTTTGGTAAAAAGCCTATACAACTTGTCAAGTTTGTTAAGGCTGTAACCAAGCTAGAGAAAGGGACTATTTTCCCAATGAGTGAAGCTTCCACAAGTGGTGGAAGTGGCAAGAAGCCTGCTCTTGCCAAAACACTTAAAGTCCTCTCCAAAAAGGAACTTGATTGTTCATTAGTGGATACACAATCATCAGGGGATATGAGTGCATCAGGCCTGTTAAAGGGAAAAAAAAGAATATGAATGGTAAGCTAGGAGCGAACAAAACTAATAACTATGCTCCCAACTCTGAAGCCCCAATGAAAGTGTGTTGGAACTATGATAATATTAATCATTTATCTTTTCAATACAAAGAAAAGCCACAAATTTTGACTGACATAATACTATATGTTAATGATCTTCCTAAATCGACTTCTATTCATGCATGCACGCTTAAGTATAAAGAAAAGAAAATAGTTGATAAATCTAAAGCATCTAGTGAAGCTCCTAAATAGGAGAAAGTGTGTAAATTGCCTAAACCAAAAGTAAAATGTAATGAAAAAACTATTTTACCATTAAGTGTGACTAAACCTAGAGGACCCAAATCCACTTAGGTTCTAAAAAAAAATTAAATATTCTTTGTGTGTAGGGAAAAGTCAAACGCAAGCAAGTCTGGTTTCTAGACAGTGGCTGCTCAAGACATAGGATAGGAAACAAAGCCCTGCTCACAAAGTTCCATGAGAAGGTAGGTCCAGTAATATCTTTTGATGACGACAACAAAGGACTGACTCTTAGTTATGACAAAGTGGCAAATGGGGATGTCTCATTTGAAGATGTAACATTAGTTGATGGGCTAAATCACAATCTATTGAGCATAAGTCAACTACAAAACAATCAATGATTTAGTGAAGAGAGAATTGGTATTGGACTACCTCAAATGGAGTTTACTCAAGAAAGGTTATGTTCAGCATGCCGACAAGGGAATAAAAAAAAACATCCTGTGTTAGCAAGGAAGCCACAATGATTAAAGATCCAATACAAATGCTACATATGGATCTATTGGTCCTATAAATATCATGTCAGTATTAAAAAAGAGATTTGCATTGGTTATTGTGGATGACTACACCAGGTATACTTGGGTCAAATTCCAACATGCTAAATCAGAAGTGCCTCAACAAGTCATTGACCATATAAAGAAAATGGAAACTGAGTCAAGGTCAGTGGTTAGGATTTTGAGGACAGATAATGGAACTGAATTCAAGAATGTAGCTGTTGATGGGTTTTGTGTGGAGAAGGGCATTAATCTTACATTATCAAACCCAAGGACTAGATGCCTTTATTATTACTTGCGTAACAGTGAAACATTGGTCACGAAAGGTAACGTCGAATCTATGACTTTATTATTACTTGGGTAACAGTGATGTATTATTAGATGCCGCTCACTGTTTATAATTTTATAATATGATTTATAATTATTGCCAACGTAATAATAACCTACAGGGTCACACACAAAGAACATTCGTCAAGGAGATATAATTTAAAATGTCAATGATTTTAATATATCAATAAGATTGATTTAATTAAATCATGGCTTTAAATTATATACATATATATTAATATATGTAATCTGTATGAAATAGAGTCCTTTGGAAGGAAGTACGAATATATATTTATTTGTGCATATATATATTAATTAAGTGAGACTTGATTAAATATATATATCTAATAAATATAAATTTCGGATTTTAAGTCTCCTAATTAGATTAGGTTTTGGAATTACTCTATGAAAGACTATATATATGATATATCAGCAATTCTCTCTAACTTACGTTTCACATATTCTAAGAACCCTAGTTGCTCATAAGAGAGAAACTAGAGTGCAGAGATATAGAGAGAAAAGAGAGATACAGATCGTACAGCTAGTACTATAACTCTTCTCGTTCGAATCGTGAGACGGTTCGTGGGTGTTCGTGTGGATACCGTAGAGACGTTGTCCTATTGGATTGCGTTAAAGATTTGGAGACGATCAACACCTTCACCAAAGCTTCAGATTCGCACTTTTATTCGGTAAAATCTTAAACTATCTGTATTAAATTGTTTCGCATAGATCCTCGGGTTTGGGTTTCGTTTTTGTTTTTTTTTATTTTAAATTGTATTTTTCCGCTGCGTTTGATCCTACGAAACCCAACAGTGGTATCAGAGCTATATGCGAGACGTTAATATGGATTTATGTGTTTAATTGTATTCAATATATTTGATATATGCAGTTAATACAAGTTTACCGAATTTTATGTTGAATATATATGATATTCTGCATGTATGGATATTCTGGAATTGCGTATTCTGATCATATTTGATACATGCTTATTGGGTATTCTGCATATTTGATATGTAAGATCGGCGATGGGATGTCGAGATGATGATGGGTTATACGATACTGGACATATAGGATATGTTTAGGATTCTGGAATTGTTTCAGAATTTCGTATATTAGAATTCTTAGTCTCTGATGAAAGAATTATTAGTCTCTGATGAAGGAATTCTTAGTCTCTGATGAAAGAATTCTTAGTCCCTGACGACGTCATCTTTAGTCTCTGACAGGCTAAATGTTAGTCTCTGATGACGTCAGTCTTAGTCTCTGATGAAGGAATTTTTAGTCTCTGATGAAAGAATTCTTAGTCTCTGATGACGTCATCTTTAGTCTCCGACAGGCTAAATGTTAGCCTCTGATGACGTCAGTCTTAATCTCTGATGAAGGAATTCTTAGTCTCTGATGAAGGAATTCTTAGTCTCTGATGACGTCATCTTTAGTCTCCGACAGGCTAAATGTTAGTCTCTGATGACATCAGTCTTAGTCTCTGATAAAAGAATTCTTAGTCTCTGATGACGTCATCTTTAGTCTCCGACAGGCTAATTGTAGTCTCTGATGACGTCAGTCTTAGTCTTTGATGAAGGAATTCTTAGTCTCTGATGAAGGAATTCCTAGTCTCTGGTGACGTCAGCATTAGTCCCCGACAGGCTAAATGTTAGTCCCTGGTGACGTCAGCATTAGTCTCCGACAGGCTAAATGTTAGTCTCTGATGACGTCATCTTTAGTCTCCGATAGGCTTAATATTTATTCTCCGACGAGCTAATATGATTAGTCTCCGATAGACTTAATATTTAGTCTCCGACAGGCTTAATGGGATTAGTCTCCGATAGGCTTAATATTTAGTCTCCGACGAGCTAATATGATTAGTCTCCGACAGGCTTAATATTTAGTCTCTGATAGACTATTTATCTCCTGATGCACGTAGTCCCTGACGAGCTTAGTCTCCGATAGAGAAAAATTGCACAATATAGATTGTGACTTGGAAAATTTTTTCCAGGGGACGCTGCCCCCTTAGACCCCAGCTCACTACCGATCAGAGAGACCACTGCCAGGGGCCATGCCCCTTGGACCCCGCTAGGGGCCTCCCGACCCCTAGGACCCCGGAAAGGGGGGGTGCCCCCTTGACCCCCCGCCGTAGTGCACGATTGTCATGTTCCCAAATAAGGTTTAATGATTTAAAATTAATTAAAATATATAATTTTGATTATTTTAATTGTTTAAATCATGTTATTATGTGCTTATTATGATATGCATAGTGCACAGTTATGGCCTTACGACCCATAGGTTAGTGGTTTTGGTTTTGAAATACGGCTTGCATGTCGTGCCTTCTCTTATATCTGGATGTAATATTCTCTTCTCATCTTACTCCCCTCGAATGTAACTCGAGGTTTCTTTCTATAATGTAATGTACAACATAGAATATTTTAATATAGGTTTCTTTATTAAGTAATCTATAAAGATGACCAGCAGAAGATGTAGATATGAAAAGGATGCATGCAAACGGAGTTTCAAGAAAGCTGCCAAGTTTGAAGATCAATTACCACACTAAACTGAACATCAATCTTTTCATTAGCTTGGAAAGATTGGCATAGGATTTGGCCATAACTGTGTCACATTTAATTCTGCACTTTATTTATGCTTATATATGATATAATGAATAAATGTGCATGCATAAAAGTTATAGTTGGTGAGATCTAATTTAATTAATAAAATCCCTCATAAAATCATTAAGTCTAAAATAGATGCCTTCCAATGATTAACACTAATCAAAGCCTTGATCGATGGATGTAGGTTTACCAAAGCAAAATACCCCATTTATCTTGGCATGGTGCTATAGGATAATTGTGATATCCAAACTGTTAAAATTGGGCTTGACTTAACTAGGCTATCACAATAGGATTGTGGGTTTAGAGGCATATAGTTTGCATAAGTTCACTAGTTGAGCTTGAACAAATGTTGTTCGACAAACTATCCAAGAGTTATATATGATATAATTGACAAAGTGTTGTCTACCTAAATAATTATGTTTTGAGTGATTAGCCAAAGCTAACTTAGGGCATAATGAAATATGGATCTTGTCTCACTAGAAGTATTTAAAAGAAATAATTCCGATTTAATGGTGAGGGCTATTAATTTGAATAAAATAGTGGGAGGTATATTTTGAATGTGCCATTACCAAAAACATAACATTAAAATTTTTGCAAATTTACTTATTTATTTTGCTTTTATGAATTGTAGATATTAATGGCAAACAACAACAATAGTAGCCTTTCACTGTGATCAGTCCTTGAGAAGGAAAAACTGAATGGGATTAATTTCCTAGACTAGCATAGGAATTTGAGGATTGTCCTCAAGCAGGAGCGCAAGCTCTACGTCCTGGATGAACCAATTCCTGCTGCACCAGCTACCACTGCACCACGAACAGAGCGAAATGCTTACAAGAAGCATCAAGATGATGCTCTAGATGTGGGCTGCCTTATGTTAGCAACCATGAACCCTGAGCTTTAGAAGCAGCATGAGTTGATGGATGCTTATGACATGATTGAACATCTTAAGAAGTTGTTTGAGGGGCATGCTCGGCAGGAGAGGCATGATACAAGCAAAGCATTGTATCATTGTAAGTAGGGTGAACGTGATCTAGTCGGTCCACATGTTCTGAAGATGATTGGGTATATTCAGTACCTAGATAGGTTGGGCTTTCCACTTACTCAGGAGGCTCAAACTGATCTTGTCTTACAATCTCTGAACAATAGCTATTCTCAATTTGTCATGAATTACCTCATGAATGAGATTGAGAAACCACTTACTGAGTTGTTGAGCATGTTGAGAACTGCTGAAAACAACATGAAAAAGGCAGGACCCTCTCCCATTTTGATGGTAAAAAAGGGGAATGCCAAAGGAAATGGAAAGGGCAAAAAGAAGATGGGATCTAAATCTGTTGCCAAATACAAATCAAATAAGGCTTTGAAGCCTAAAGGTGGGATAGCTAAAGAAGGTAATTGTCACTTCTATGGAAAGCCTGGACACTGGAAAAGGAATTGTCATGCTTACTTGGAAGATCTAAAGAAGAAGAAAGGAAGTAGGACTTCCAATTCAGGTATATATGTTATAGAAGTCAATTTATCTACTTCTACATCTTGGGTATTTGATACTGGATGTGGTTCTCACATTTGTGTGAATGTGCAGGAACTGCGAAGGAGTAGACCATTGGCTAAAGGCGAGGTGGACCTACGCGTTGGAAATGGAGCAAGAGTTGTTGCATTAGCTGTAGGAACTTACCATTTGTCTTTGCCCACTGGGCTAGTATTAGAACTTGAAGACTGTTATTATGTGCCTGCTATAAGCAGGAATATTATTTCTGTTTCTTGTTTGGACAAGAAAGGTTTTTCATTTATAATAAAGAACAACAGTTGTTCATTTTACTTAAATGAGATGTGTTATGGAGTAGCACAATTGTTTAATGGTCTTTATGTTCTTGATTTACAAATGCCCATCTATAATATAAATACTAAACGGCTAAAATCAAAAGATTCTAATCCGACTTATCTCTGGCATTGTCGTTTGGGCCACATTAGTGAGAAATGCATATCCAAACTCCATAAAGATGGGTATTTGGACTCATTTAATTTTGAATAATATGATGTATGCGAGTCTTGTTTATTGGGAAAAATGACTAAAGCACCTTTCACTGGACATAGTGAACGGGCCAGCGATGTATTGGGCCTCATACATACTGATGTATGTGGACCCATGAGTTCGCTAGCTAGATCTGGATTTTGATACTTTATTACATTTACTGATGATTTCAGTAGATATGGATATGTGTATCTTATGAAACTCAAATCCGAATCCTTTGAAAAGTTCAAAGAATTCAAGAATGAAGTAAAAAACCAATTTGGCAAAAGTATAAGAGCTATCCGATCAGATCGAGGTGGTGAATACTTGAGCCAGGAATTTGATAATCTTCTTAAAGAGTGTGGTATTATATCACAACTCACTCCACCAGGAACACCACAATGGAATGGTGTGTCTGAAAGGAGGAATCGTACCTTGTTAGACATGGTACGATCCATGATGAGTCATGCAGATCTTCCAATAAGTTTCTAGGGTCACGCCCTAGAAACTGCTGCTTTTATACTTAACCGTGTTCCTACAAAAACGGTTCAAAAGACTCCATATGTGATGTGGACTGGGAAACTTCCTAGTATGTCTTTTATGAAGATTTGGGGATGCGAAGCGTATGTAAAGCGTCTAGCTTCCGACAAGCTCGGACCTAAATCAGATAAGTGTAATTTTGTGGGATACCCTAAAGAAACAAAAGGGTATTATTTCTACAAACCTTCGGAGAACAAAGTGTTTGTTGCTCGCATTGGAGTTTTCCTAGAGAGAGAATTTTTCTCTAAAGAAAACAGTGGGAGGTATGTAGAACTCGAAGAAATTCGAGAACCACAAAATACCAATGAACCTGAGATGGAACATGAGCAGGAGCCACAAGTTGTTGTGGAAACTGAACCTGCTCAAGTAACACAAGCTCCTCGTAGATCTGGTTGGACACGCCATGAGCCTGAAAGATATTATGGATATCTTATCACTCAAAGTGGCGAAGTAATGCTCATAAATGATGATGAGCCTACTTCCTATCAAGAAGCTATGAACGGACCTCAGTCTGAGAAATGGCTTGAAGCCATGAAATATGAGATGGACTCCATGTATGCCAACCAAGTATGGACTTTGGTTGACCCACCAGAAGGGATAAAACCAATTGGGTGCAAGTGGGTTTTCAAGAAGAAAACTGACATGGATGGTAATGTACAAACCTATAAAGGGCGATTGGTAGCAAAAGGTTTCAAACAAGTTCAAGGTGTTGACTATGATGAGACTTTTTGTCCAGTAGCCATGGTTAAATCCATCAGGATCTTGCTTGCTATTGCAGCTTTTCATGACTATGAAATCTGGCAGATGGATGTCAAAACAGCTTTCCTTAATGGAAATCTGCTTGAGGATGTGTATATGACACAACCCAAGGGTTTTGTCACTCCAAAGGATGCTGGAAAGGTATGTAAGCTACAAAGATCCATTTATGGATTAAAGCAAGCATCTCGGAGCTGGAATCTTCATTTTGATGAAGCAATCAAAGAGTTTGGCTTTATCAAGAATGAAGATGAACCTTGTGTTTACAAAAGGTTTAGTGAGAGCCATATTGTATTCCTAGTATTATATGTCGATGACATATTACTTATTAGGAATGACATTCCTTCCTTACAAGCAGTCAAGACATGGTTGGGAAAATGTTTCTCCATGAAAGACTTGGGTGAAGCAACCTATATTCTAGGTATCAAGATCTATCGAGATAGATCGAGAAAGATGCTTGGCTTAAGTCAAAGTACATACATTGATAAAGTGTTGAAACGGTTCAGCATGCAAGATGCTAAAAGAGGTTACATACCCATGTCGCATAGAGTAATGCTCTCAAAAGCTCAATGTCCTAAATCACAAGATGATAAGGTGCGCATGAGTAAGATTCCTTATGCTTCGGCAATTGGATCTATCATGTACGCAATGTTATGTATGCGTCCTGATGTTTCGTATGCTTTGAGCATGACGAGCAGATACCAGTCAAATCCAGGTGAAGGTCACTAGACAGCAATCAAGAATATCCTAAAATACCTCAAAAGGACTAAGGATGCATTCTTGATATATGGAGGTGAAGAGGAACTGGCAGTAAAGGGTTACACTGATGCTAGTTTCCAAACTGACAACGATGACTATAAATCACAGTCAGGCTACGTGTTTTGCCTTAATGGTGGAGCTGTGAGCTGGAAGAGTTCAAAGCAAGAGACAGTTGCCGATTCTACAACAGAGGCTGAGTATATTGCTGCTTCCAATGCAACAAAGGAGGTTGTATGGATAAAGAAGTTCATTACTGAACTTGGTGTTGTTCCTTCTATTGTTGATCCAGTAGACCTCTACTGTGATAACAATGGTGCCATTGCACAATCAAAGGAACCTAGATCTCACCAACGATCCAAGCATATACTTAGGCGTTTCATCTCATTCGAGAAATTATCAAGAGAGGTGATGTACATATTTGCAGAATACCAACAGAAAAAAATGTTGCAGACCCACTGACCAAGGCTTTGTCGCAGCAGAAGCATGAAGGTCACACTATTGCTATTGGTATTAGATACATGAGTGATTGGCTCTAGTGCAAGTGGGAGATTGTTAGAGTGTATGCCCCAGTGGCCAATTATGTAATGATTGTGACACTATATTTTTGATATGTTTTTGGTTAAATGATAATTTCTTTTACTATGTTTTATTTACTGCGTTATATAAATGTTAACGTAATAAATGTCCTTAGAAGAATGATACTAATTATATGGATTCAAGTATGTGACTTGAATATGAGATGATATAAGTATGTAATGTATCATTATTCTTAAATGTCCCTAGTTAAGTATCATTGTCAGTGGGACAACAATAATACATGAGACTAGTATGTGGATTAACTGATGGCCATATCTCATTGGTCATAAATATATACGAGATATATTAAGTTGATACATAGGTACATGTTAGAGAACATAGTACTGGACAGACCCACCATGAGAATTCTACATGGATCGTTATGCTATGTGTCATAAGTAATTCTCATAGTGACAATGATGTAATGGTCCTTCGACCTGAAGTCATGACATTTCTACATAAGGAGTTATGCGTTTTGACATTATCAAAAGTCACCTTTAACCGGGTGGATTATAAAGGTAATTGTTGGATGCATAATGAGTTATATGAGAAATGGGAATGATGTAGATGGAATTTAACCCTCCTATAAGTTAGGGGTGATATCTATAGGCCTCTTAATTGAGTGAAACTATGAAATGCATGGCCATGCTCAAATAGAGATTTGTTTCATATAGTTTACTCATTGATCAAGAAAACTAAGATTAAATTATGAAGAGGATGACACATCCATGCCTTGAATTTAATCTTAGATATCATGGTTAAAAGGATTAGGTTACATTGAAACATTGGTCACGAAAGGTAACGTCGAATCTATGACTTTATTATTACTTGGGTAACAGTGATGTATTACTAGATGCCGCTCACTGTTTATAATTTTATAATATGATTTAAAATTATTGCCAACGTAATAATAACTTACAGGGTCACACACAAAGAACATTCGTCAAGGAGATATAATTTAAAATGTCAATGATTTTAATATATCAATAAGATTGATTTAATTAAATCATGGCTTTAAATTATATACATATATATTAATATATGTAATCTGTATGAAATAGAGTCCTTTGGAAGGAAATACGAATATATATTTATTTGTGCATATATATATATTAATTAAGTGAGACTTGATTAAATATATATATCTAATAAATATAAATTTCGGATTTTAAGTCTCCTAATTAGATTAGGTTTTGGAATTACTCTATGAAAGGCTATATATATGATATATCAGCAATTCTCTCTAACTTACGTTTCACGTATTCTAAGAACCCTAGTTGCTCATAAGAGAGAAACTAGAGTTCAGAGATATAGAGAGAAAAGAGAGATACAGATCGTACAGCTAGTACTGTAACTCTTCTCGTTCGAATCGTGAGACGGTTCGTGGGTGTTCGTGTGGATACCGTAGAGATGCTGTCCTGTTGGATTGCGTTAAAGATTTGGAGACGATCAACACCTTCACCAAAGCTTCAGATTCGCACTTTTAATCGGTAAAATCTTAAACTATCTGTATTAAATTGTTTCGCATAGATCCTCGGGTTTGGGTTTTGTTTTTGTTTTTTTTTTATTTTAAATTGTATTTTTCCGTTGCGTTTGATCCTACGAAACCCAACAGAAGCCCCTTTAGTGGATAGAGTTAATTACCTGGACAACAGATCATGGAACACTTTATCAGGGGATAATCCATCAGGGAATGCACCATTAAGGGATAACTTTAACCCTGATTTGAGCACAAATTCAGGGGGAGTTTTCTTAGAAGCTGGTAGCATAGACTTAGGGGGAGGAAATGATGATCATGCAAGATCATCCAGACTCCCCCCTAAGCCCAAATGGTCTAGGAGTCATACAAAAGAATTAGTCATTGTTGATCCTAAGGTTTAAAAACATTAGCAATTCTATAGATAATGATCGACTTTCAGAGACTAAAAATATGGTTAATTTCTCTCTTATCGTTACTAAAGTAAGTTATCAGAGACTTAGTCTCTTTCTCAATCTCTCTCAGAGACTAAGTTGAGCTATTCTTCGATAGTTTAATTTGACTTGTTAGAGACTACTAAAAAGAACTATCAGAGACTAAATTTTGAACTCAAATAAGAAGTAATAACTCATCACTTCTATTCTTTAGTCTCTGCTACAACTTTGTTCCAAAAGTTATCTAACAATCAATCCAATGATTATTAGCTTCTGATTTTCTGCCTATGAATAGTAGCTGCAACGTAGAAATTAAATTCTAGCTTTTGAAGTTATAAGAACTTGCTTTTTTAGAACTTACACTCAGTTTTTAGACACATAATTCAACATATATAGTTCATAGATTAAGTTAGTGAATGTAGGTTCATCTAAAGGTTTGGTGAATATGTCAACAAGTTGCTTATCAGTTGTAACCCAATGCAATTCAATGCTACCTTCATTAACATGTTCTCTAATAAAGTGATACCTTATGTCAATGTGTTTTGTTCTTGAATGTTGTACTAGATTTTTAGTTATTGCTATGAAACTTGTATTATCACAGTAAATAGGAATTTTGGATAAAGTCATACCGTAGGCTAGGAGTTGGTTTTTGATCCATAGGAACTGAGCACAACAACTTCCTACTACAATGTATTCAACTTCAGTAGTTGAGGTTGAAACTGAATTTTGTTTCTTGCTGAACCAAGAAACAAGTTTGCCTCCAAGAAATTGGTAACTTCCACTTGTGTTTTTCCTATCTAGCTTATATCCTGCATAGTTAGCATCTGAATAGCCAAATCATTTAAAATCAAATTTTTTAGGATACCATAACCCAAGGTTTGGAGCACCCTCTAGATATCTGAGTATTCTTTTGACAATAATTAAATGTGACTCCTTAGGATCAACTTAAAATCTTACACATTAGCATGTAGCAAACATTATATCAGGTCTACTTGCAGTTAGATATAAAAGTAAGCCTATCATGCCCCTATAACTTATTATATCAACCTTCTTACCTTTGGTATCCTTATCTGGCTTAGTGGCAGTAGTCATAGGTGTTTTTGCAGATACACAATTAGCTAAACCAAATTTTCTTAACAAGTCTTTGATACATTTAGACTGACTAATGAAAATTTCATCAGTTGATTGCTTTATTTTTAATCCTAAGAAAATAGTTAACTCACCTATTATACTTATCTCATATCTATACTGCATTAGCTTTGAAATTTGTTTGCATAACTTTTTAGTTGAACCAAATATAATGTCATCTCCATATATTTGCACAGTATTAAATCAAAACCTAGTTTTATATAAAACAGTTTTTTATCTATGATACCTCTAACAAATTTATTTTTAATTAAAAACTAACAAAGAGTATCATACTAGGCCCTTAGATCTTGCTTCAAGCTATAAAGTGAGTGCTTTATCTAACATGTAGACATGGTTTGGAAACTTGGGATCTACAAAACCAGGTAATTGATCAACATAGACCTCTTCTTTCAACTTTCCATTCAAGAAAGAACTTTCGACGTCCATCTGATACACCTTGCAGTTCCTATAAGCTGTATATGCCAGAAAAATCCTTATAGCTTCGAGTCTTGCAACTAGTGCAAAATTCTCATCATAATAAATACCCTCTTCTTGAGAATATCCCTTTGCTACCAGTCTTGCTTTATTTCTTGTAATTGTACCAGTTTCATCTAAGTTGTTTCTGAAGACCCATTTGGCACCTACTATTGATCTATTCCTTGGTTTAGGCACCAGTCTCTAGACTTTATTCCTTGTGAATTGGTTTAATTCCTCTTGCATGACAATTACCCAGTTAGGATCTTGAACTGCTTCTTCAATTTTCTTTGGCTCAATCTTTGAAAGAAAACTAAGATAAAGACATTCATTCTGAGTTGCACTTCTTGTCTTGACTCCTTCCTCTAAATCTCCAATTATCAAATCTGGTGTGTAGTCTCTCAACCATGGACTTGCAGGTGGCAGCTTCAATCTTGAAAATGAGGCTTCAGTCTATAGATAAACATTGTCCAATATATTTGTTGGATTAGAGATTGCTCCCCCTGAGCTATTAGTCTCTTCTTGACCATTTTCTTTAGTAGTCTCTGATTGTGCATTTGTATTACCAGTCTCTTGTGGTTCATTTGTTGCTAATACTCTAGTCTCTAATGGAGTATTAGTCATTGGTAATTCATGTACAACCGTTAAATCCCCTTCACTCATTGAAGGGACATAGTATCTTGGGGTTGTTCATTAGTCTTTGATAGGTCTTTGCATGCTTCCAATTCATTCTTAAAACTGAGAGTTTCATGTAGTCCCTGATCAATCATTCTAGGAAACTTTCTATCATCAAATGCTACTTGTATAGATTCCATAATGACCTTTCTTTTTAAGTTATAAACTCTATATGCTTTACTAGATAGAGAATAACCTAAGAATATTGTCTCATCAGCCTTGTTGTCGAATTTTTCTCTAGTCTCTGATGAGTCTCTTAGAACAAAACACATACATCCAAACACATGAAAAAACTTGAGAGTTGGTTTCTTCCAGTCATTAACTCATAAGGTATTTTGTTGTACATCTTGTTGATCAAAGACCTGTTTTGTGTGAAGCACGCAATACTGTTTGCTTCTTCCCATAAATAGATTAAAAGCTTGGACTCTTCTAACATTATCCTTCATGCTTCAATAAGGGTTCTATTTTTCCTCTTAACAATTCCATTTTGTTGTGGAGTTCTAGGAGCTTAGAATTGATGAGATATACCTTTTTCAGTGCATAATTCATTAATGTGAGAATTCTTGAATTTCGTACCATTGTCCCTCCTTATAACCCTTACTTTCTTTCCTGACTCAGTTTCCACTTTTTTTATGTGATCAATAATCAAGTAAGAGGCTTCAACTTTTGAATAAAGGTATTTCACTCATGAATAACTTGTGTGATCTTCCACTATAACCAATGCATATATGTTTCTTAACATTGACATCAGATGTACTTGTCCAAACAAATCTATGTGTAGTAATTATAATGAATCAGTAATTGATGTTGTTGATTTACTCGTGAATGATACACTTCTCTACTTTCCTTTCTGCCATGGTTCATATAATCCATCTTGTGTAAATTCCAATTGAGGAATGCCAACTGCTAACCCTTTTCTCACAAAAGTGTTGATGTTTTTGAAATTTAGGTGGGAGAGCTTCTTATGCCAAAGACAGCTTTCATCAGCAGAGGCTTTGCTATAAAGACATATGATTTGATCAGCAGTAGAGATTAGATTTGCAGTGTATAGATTTCCTTTTCTCTTCCCTATCAAGATCATATCTCCTGTCTTTTTATCACACACCTGTCATTGATCTTCTTTGAAGGAAACATTGTATCCTCTATCACATAGTTGACTAACACTTAATAGATTGTGTTTTAAGCCATCAACTAGTGATACTTCTAAAAAGATGACATCACCATGTTCAACATTGTCATAGCCCTTTGTATGCTCTTTGTTGTCATGTCCTACCTTAGGGTCATTCCTTTCTTCATACTGTACTAGCACAGACTTGTCACTAGTCATATGCCTTGAACATCCATTGTCCAAGAACCATGATCTCTTCTTTTTGCTTTTACAAGTATCACTTGGCTCATTTGTTTGAGCCATGAAGACAAAGTTGACAATTTCTTCATCAGAATCACTGTCAACCTAGTCTTTGCCTTCACTAATCAAGGGCTTGCTCTTTAATTTATATTTCTTGTCAATAAAGTCATTCCTTAATTTCCCATTATTTTCATCCTTAGATCTCTCTTTTGAACTAGGCTTCTTGCACTCATTAGCAAAGTGCCCTAACCCATCATAATTATAACATATGATCTTCTTTTTGTTAAAGGTCACAGTTTGACCTTCTCTATTTGGGTTAGGTTTCCTTGACGACTTCTTTCCTTTCCTACTAGCTTTGAATTTATTAAACTTCTTCGCCATGAACGCCATAAACTCCTCCATGTCATCATCAGTGTCAGATTCAGGTTTTTTTTCATCACAACTTGTGATGTAGGTTTTAGTATCAAGTTCAAAATGAGACATCTTAGTCTCAACCATCAATGCAACTCCTTTGTCCCTATTGTACATCTTTTTCCTTTCATCTACTTCTAGTTCATATGTCTTCAGTTTTCCATAGAGCCTATCCAATGTGAGAGTATCCATATCATGAGCTTCCCTTACTATAGTTGTTTTTGGATCCCAGCTTGGTGGAAGAGCCTTCATGAATTTGATGTTGACATCTTCATTATCATATGACTTTCTAAGAATTCTCAGGTTATTAAGCAAAACATTGAATCTATCATATACTGATGTTATTGATTCACCAGGCTTTGCTTTAAAGAATTTATATTGTTGTGTCAACAATGACCATTTATTCTTTCAAACTTGGTCTGTCCCCTCACACAGAACCTTGATGGTGTCCCATATCTGTTTTGATGTAGTACAATTGATAATGTTTGTGAACATATTTTTATCCAATCCGTTGTAGAGTATTTTCATCACTTTAGCATCTTTTAACACTTGTAACTTGTCTTTAACAATATAATCAATTTCAGGTGCAAGTTCAAAGTGCTCAGCCATTATTGTTCCATCCACAGTCTTTGCAAGAACAAATTTCTTTGACTGATATGGACCCTTTTCAATTCTATCAATGTAATCCGGATCAGTATACATCTTTTGTTTTCTAGATTGGATATTCTTCTTTTTTTAGTACTAGAATTCTAGTTCTACCATCATAATTCCCAACATAACTTATTATATTGGAGTTTCTTCCTTCATGGTTGGCCATCTTTGGATCTATTAGCTTGAATTAAGTCAATCAATCTCTGATACCACTTGTTGTCCCAAATATATGGCCTAGAACTTGTAGAAAAGTCACCATAACTTTTCTGTTCTTTAAAAACTTAACAACCAGAAACTAGAATATCTACAATATCTAGAAAAATAATACAGATATTTAATATGAATACACAAAGATTCAAGTTAAAATAGTTGTATTATAACTTGTGTTTTTCTAGGAATCTGTATAATCACAAAGTGATTAAACAACTACAAATCTGTAAGTGTTTACAGCTTCTTGTTTCAGATACTAGCAGCATTTTTCTCTCTGAATATTTCTCAAGAACTATTATAGAGCTTCTCCTTTAGTGTACATCAATGTTGACAGAGATATTTCTAAGCTTTTTAATCTCTTAACTTTTTCTCTCTCAACTTGTTTTTGGTAATGTGTTACAACTTTACCATATATAGGAGAATAGATGTAGAACCCATGTGCAAGCCATGCTTCTTTTTCAATGTAGCTGCCGTATGTCACATTATTGTCCTTTTGGAGATACACGTGTCACACTGCTATTGGCTATTGTTGCTTCTAATTCTGTTCTTTTTCTCCATGCCTTTCTGGTGTAAAAGTTGTTATTGGACCACTATACTTTAAGGAATTTCTTCCTAATTACACCCTTTGCTTCTTAGCCAAGTATTAGTTTTTTGCATGTAAGTCCTGATGACGAGTGAGCTAGGTCATAACCATTCCCTAATAACAAGCCCTGATGTTGACTTGATCAGTGCTTCTAGATCCCCTGATGACAAGTCATGATGGAGACTTGATCAGTGTTTCACTATCCATTGATTCTAATCCTTGATGTAGAATTAGATAACTGCTTCTTCATCCCCTGATGTTAACACGTACTTGTATCCACTGATGACATCCACTGATGTAGTGTTTAGCATATCCCATGATGGTTCCCCTGACAGGTTTATTCTCCTATGTTATCCCCTGATGCAGTATTTAGACTTCCCCTATAGGTTGCCCTGATAGGTTGGTCCTTCGATGTCATTCCCTAATGCCGAGTTTAGGCTTTCCTTGACGAGTTAGTCTTTTAATTTCATCCCCTGATGCAGTATTTTAAGATTCCCTTGATAGTTTTTCCACTAATGCCTTGTCAAATACTAACACCTTTAACCACTGATGCTTTGTTGGCTTTTACTAGAATGCCTAGTGTGCGGAATACTTCAATGTTACATACAACATACATCCTCTGACACTATCAAGTCTTTTTTAGTTATCCATTGATGACTTGCCTAACGCAGTTAAGGCCATCCCCTAACGAACTGAGTTGTCCATCAATGAATGCTTATTTATTCAAATATACTAAGACTTATAGAATACCTTGAGTATTTTACAAATGCATAGTTATTAACTAACATCTAAATCATCATCAACATCATTTATACCTAACAATCTCCCGTATTTATGATTATCAGTTTGATAACCATAAATCTAACTTATTTACTGATGATGATGTCAAAACCCAAAGTTATTAACAATAAAGAATAATGTATATAAATGCAATTGCATTTATCTATGTATATTTTACAAGTAAAAGGAATAACTAAATATCACCCAGTACATGAATGATACAAGTGATTACTACTCAGACTTCAGGATCCTCCTTTTGTTGAGCTGTAACAAAAGGCAATGGATGACTTGATACAATTGGTTGAGAGTAACTTCCAAGGCCTTGTCTTCTCTATTCAGGATTTTGGTCTGGAATCTTGAGTCTTTTGTCTTCACCACCAGTCTTCAATGTCTCTAGCTCTTTTTGCAATAAACTCCTAAAGTTGACAATGTTGACATTCTTGTTGTGCTCCAAAGCTTCAAGGACAGACCCAATCTCTATTATGTTGGCTACAACAAGTTGTGACTAGTAAAAGGTGACAATCTCCCCTTTAGAATTCTTGAACTCAACACCCATGGGGTTTGTGATCATCTTTGGATATTCTTTGAATCCTTTTACTGGGGGTACAACCTTTATAACTGCTAAGGTCTTATCATCAGCTTTGGTTTCTTCAATCTCTTTTAACACCTTTTTGACAAGCATAACTCTGAACTTAATGACATGTTCACTCCTGTGATAAGCAATTTGGCTTAGAACATGCATTGTCTCCTGAAGGTTAAGCTCATCAACATCATTGATCCTTATATGCTTTTCTTGCCCATCAGCAGCTTTGTAGTATAATTTCAAGGGTTTCTCCATAGTTATGGGCAAGTTCCTATTGTCATTGATGGCTTTCCTCAGCTTGTCAATCACCCTCCTCAACTCTCTATTTAGCACTGTTGTATCTAACACTGTTTTATTGATAAGTGCCAGTTACTCAGCATCCATTCTCCTGAACCAGTCAAGAATGACTATGAACTCAGACCTATTCTTCATTTGAATGACAATGTTCTTTTCCTTGTTGCTCTTTGCCCTAACATTTATGCTTTTTATTGAGTGCATACATGTCATTCTTTTATGTCTGTTATCCCTTAGAGATTCAGCCAATGTGGATGGTCCATATGTTGAAGGAGTAGGTGCTTGAGCTTTTGATCTAGATGACTCGGGTTTGGTAACATCAGGGGATGTTTGATTTTCATTGCTTTTATCACTTGATGCACCTTTTGGGGTTAGAGATTGCTTGGGCTGAGTTTTCCTTGAGGCTCTTGGCTTGACACTTCTTTTCTTTTCTTCCTTCTCCTTCTTTGTTGCCAATTCCTCCTCTGGATGAAGTTGTTGTGCATAGAGTACATCAACTTCCACCAGTTTCTTGTCCTAAGGAAAAACCAACTCCACCATCCCATTAATCAATGCTTTAACAGGTGTTGGAAAGTGAGTTCTCTTCATGGCATCTCCAAGTAGTTTGAGTTGTCCTAATTGAATGATGTTTTTCTTTTTAGGATCTTCAATCTGGATACCCTTGCCCTTATCCTTGGCCTTTGGAGCTTGTTGTGAAAAAGGAGCAGTCATATCCCCTGATTGTTGACGTTGAGGTTTCTCAGCGACAACCCTTGATGAAGTGTTTGAAGATTTCTTCCCCTTTTTGGCAGCATCATCAGTGGAAGTTAAGAGTGGGGTAATGACTTGAAGAGTTTGTTGTAGGTTGTCAGCTATGGAGAGTTGCAAAGTTTCCATCCTTGTTAGTCTAGCATTAAATGAAGACAGTTGTTGGTCAACACTGTCATGGAGCTTCTTGAAGTTGAGTAAAGAATGACTGGTGGCAAAAGAATCTACAACATTTTAAACATTGGTAATCTTCTCTGTGAACAAAGTTAGTAGCTTGTGAGACTCAAAGTTCTTAGATTGACCTAGCATGATCTGTGATTTGAGAATCTTGACTTAGATAGGGTCTTTTGTGACAGCCCCAGTTTTCGACTGTATATAGGAGTTGTCAGTTTGTTACCAATTATGGCGACTCTGGCTTTCAGTAGAACACGGGGCCATCATAGGAGGCAGAAAATAATCAAACTTACATTCATATCATGAGCTGGAACAGAGTAGAAACATCAATTATTATAATTATCGTGTCAAAAGATTCTAACAGTGGATAACATAATAGGTTCTCTACTACAATATCAAAAACCCAGATTCATATATGTGAACCCTTAACAACAAGTCCTATCCGAACATCTTTTCCTTACCCTTGGAACTTTCACCTTTCTCGCATTTAACTAAAAAAGAAACAAAGCAAGTATGAGCAATAATTGCTCTAGAAGTAATATACTATAAGGCTAATGAGAAGAATAAAATTTTTGTATCTAGTTTAGGAACACTATTTAAAGGTAAAAAAGTTCTATAGCTTACGCTTATTATTCCTGTATACCTAGACATGATCCTAAGATTTAAAATTACCAAGTTTGGTATGGTACAACAGCAGTTGTTGCAGTACATATGCATTAGTGGATACTATTTTTGTTTATTAGGGTATAATATCCTTAGAGGACAATATCATTAGAGGATAAAATTGGGCATCAGTGGGTATTGTAATTAAGGAATAACTTTAGTCATTAGAGAATTATTTTGGTTTGTCCGAGGCACATTTCCGATCATCAGGGGATAACTTTTGATTGTTAGGGGATAAATTTTGGTCATTTAGGGGACATAGTCTCGACCATAAGGGGATAATTCTCGGCCATCAAGGGATAACTCTCAGCCATCAGGGGATAGCTCTCGGCCATCAGGGGATAGCTCTCGGCCATCAGGGGATAGCTCTCGGCCATCAGGGGATAGCTCTTGGCCATCAGGGGATAGTTCTCGGTCATCAAGGGATAAATTCTGCTTGTCAGGGGATGAGTTTAATTCATCAGGGACTAAATTGGCCATCAGGGGATAATTTTAGTTAAGCCTAGCAGGGACTAAAAATTTGTCTATTGGAAACTAATATTTTTGTCTATCGGAGACTAAACATTTTGAACCTTGGAGACTAACATTTTGAACTCTCGGAGACTAACACTTTGAACTCTCTGAGACTAACACTTTGAACTCTCGGAGACTAACATTTTGAACCCTCGAAGACTAACATTTTAAAATCTCGGACAATAACTTCTTGACCTCTCGGAGACTAACATTTTGTACTAACATCTTGAACTCTCAGAGACTAACATTTTGAATTCTCAGAGACTAACATTTTGAACTCTCAGAGACTAACTTTTTGAACTCTCGGAGACTAACATTTTGGACTGGAAAAGAAAGATCAAATTACAATAGTAACTAGAATTGCTTTTAGAAATTAAACTCCTTTCTTAATTGTATAGTTGAATATTCATCATTTTAACTGATAAAAGTTGTAAAGAAAGGATAACAAAATACAATATATCCATGTTGAGTATATAGAAAAGCTCTTTTGAGTATTTTGAAAGAATAGAGGTTGTCTAGATAGTTTATCATTAAAGGGAAAATATTTTATTTAAGCAAGGTATTCAATAGATTTCCACTTTAATTAAATGATCAGGCTGATAAATAGTTTATCTTTCATGTTTCTCAGTTATGATAAATAACTAGTTAAGGCTTTGAAATTACCTTGTGAAGCTTTCAATTCTGCTTCACGCACTGAATGAATATTATTTTGAGTTCGAGAGTGTTTAGAGATGAAGAGTAATAAGATAAGAGTCTTATTTATATAGGAGAGCCAGGGAACAAATATGTGTGACGTGGGGTGTTTCATACCTCAGATTCTCATAGGACGTGAAATTAACTAAACCACTAACTCATTAAATACGTTAAACAATTACTTAATCCTTTCACTCACACATATGTGTGTACTTTTCACATGTGTCTAAAGGTAGTACTCTGCAGTACTAATGACTCAGCGACTAAATTACTTACTCATTAGTGAAATTATTATTTAACTCCCTTTCTTTGTAACAGTAACAATAATAAGTCACACTAATATTACTACTACATAAACTATTACTATTCATGTTATTATGCAAATATCTTCAACTAAAACTTGTTTCTTTCAATATTCGTAAAAGAATATTTGATCACGATTGCAAATAAACCCAACTAAAATTTATTTAATAAATGTTTTAATATTTTAATAATATTTGCAGAAAGCCTGGGACTTCACGTCCTCCCTCCCTTATAAAAATTTCATCCCCGAAATTTACTTATAAAATAGTTGAGGATAATTTCTCAATCATGACTTTTTCTAATTGCGACGTAGCTGCTTTAACCCCGTGGTTCCTCCAGATAACTTTTACGAAGGGAACTTCTTTGTTCCTCAATTTCTTAACTTGTCGATTCACTATCTGGATTGGTTCCTCTTCGTTTGTCAGATCTTCATTGATCTCAATAGGTTGATAATCTATGACTCTTTTGAAATTAGGTTTGTAAGGTCCTAGGACCAACACATGGAACACATTGTGGAGGTGTCCTAAAATTGGGGATAATGCTAACTCGTATGCTACAAGTCCTATTTTCTTTAATATCTCGAAGGCTCTAACATAACGTGGCTCAAGTTTTCCTCTTTTTCCAAATCTTGTAACTCCCTTCCAAGGGGATACTTTAACAAAAACAAAATCTCCAACATCCATTAATTGGTCCTTGCGATGTTGGTCTGCATAACTCTTTTGCCGATCTTGGGCAACTTTCATCCTTTGTCGGATGATAGTAACAATGTTTTCTATTTATTGAATCTTTTCTGGTCCTTCTAGTTTTCTTACTCCAATCTCATTTCAATGTAACAGAGTTCTACCATAGAGTGCTTCATAAGGGGCCATACCAATATTGGCATGGTAACTGTTATTGTAAGCAAACTCTACTAGTGGTAAGTGCTCATCCCAACTTCCCTTGAAATCTAATTTACAGGCTCTTAATAAGTCTTTCAAGGTCTGTATTGTTCTTTTTGATTGTCCATCTGTCTAGTGTTGGTACGCAATACTCATATCCAAGCGAGTATTGAGATATTCTTAAAACTTGTTCCAAAATCGGGAAATAAAACTGGGATCTCTGTCCGATACAATTGATACAGGTACTCCATGTCTACTCACAATCTCTTTCACATAGAGTTTTACTAATTGATCCATCTTGGAGGTTTTCTTTATTAGAAAAAAAATATGCTGACTTGGTTAGTCTATCAATAATAATCCAAATAGTGTTACTTTCTCTGACTGTAGTTGGTAATCCAACTACAAAATCCATTGCAATAAATTCCTACTCTCATTCTGGAATTTCCAAAGGTTGCAACAATTCACTTGGCTTCTGATGTTCTGCCTTTGCTCTTTGACAGGTTAAACAATGACTTACCCATTCTGCAACTTCCTTTTTCATGTTGGGCCACCAATAAACTAGACATAGATCTTGGTACAACTTGGTGCTCCCAGGAAGTATCAAGAATTTTTACTGATGTGCCTCCTGTAGGATCTCATGTCGCAATTCTTCCTTTGGGGGTATCTAGATTCTATCATCAAATCGTAGTATACCTTTGGCATCTATTCTACATTTCCCTTTTTCTTTCACTAGGAATTTCTCTTTATCTTCTTGATGGTGCTCTTGTGTTTTCCTGATTTGGTTGTATAGTTAGGGCTCCACCTGATTCATTTCTCTTATTTTTATATCATTTTCTATTGATAATACGCTGAGTTGTAATAACTTTAAATCCTTCTGTAACTTAGTTTTTATGATCATAATGTTCAAACAGTCACGCCTACTCAGGGCATCTTCTACCATATTTGCTTTTCCAAGGTGGTAATTGATCGTATAATCATAATCCTTGATCAATTCCCACCATCTACGTTGTCTCATATTCAGCTCCTTTTGTGTGAAGATATACTTCATGCTCTTGTGATTTGTGTATATCTCACATTTCTCCCCATATAAATAATGTCTCCAAATCTTAAGTGCAAAAACGATTGTTGTAGCTCTAGATCATGAGTTGGATATCGTTTTTTGTATTACTTTAATTGCCTTGAAGCATAGGTAATAACCTTTCCTTGTTGTATTAACACACAACCAAGCCCTTGTAAAGATGCATCACAGTAGATGATAAAATTTTCGGTGTCATCGGGTAAAGTCAAGATTGGTGCCGTTGTCAATCTCTTCTTTAGTTCCTTGAAACTTCTTTCACACTCAGGGGTCTATGTGAACTTTACCACCTTCTTGGTAAGGTTGGTTAGTGGTATTGCTAGTTTTGAGAAATCTTTCACGAATCGTCTGTAACAACCAGCTAGTCCGAGAAAACTTCTTATCTCAGTGAGAGTAGTTGGTTGAGGCCATTTAGTCACTGCCTCAATTTTTTTGGATCCACTGATATTCCATCTTTATCAATGACATGTCCAAGAAACTATACCTTTTGTAACCAAAACTCACATTTAGACAACTTAGCATACAACTTCTCTATCTTTAGAATTTCCATAGCAAGTCGAAGGTGTTCTTCATGCTCTTCCTTCCTTTTGGAATAAACCAAAATATCATCAATGAACAAAATAATGAACCTGTCAAGGTAAGGCTTAAAAACTCGGTTCATTTGATCCATAAATGTTGCAGGGGCATTTGTCAAACTAAACAGCATTACTAGAAACTTATAATGTCCATATCGGGTATGAAATGCTACTTTCAAAATATCATCAGCTTTCACCCTTAGTTGGTGGTATCCTGACCTTAAGTCAATTTTGGAAAAGTAGGTTGCATCTTTCAATTGATCAAAAAGGTCATCTATTCTTGGTAAATGGTATCTATTCTTAATGGTTACCTTATTTAATTCACGATAATCAATGCATAAACACATTGATCCATCCTTCTTCTTCACAAACAAAACAGGGGCTCCCCATGATGAAACACTAGGATGGATAAAATTTTTATCCAACAATTCTTGTAATTGTATCATTAATTCCTTTAATTCTACTGGGGCTATACGATATGGTGCCTTTGATATCAGTGTTGTACCAGGAGTTAATTCAATGCAAAACTTTATCATTTTATCAGGAGGTAAACCTGGTAATTCTTCAGGGAAAACGTCCTTATATTCTTGAATCACTGGAATGTCAGCCACTGAAGGTTTCTCTTTAGTAATGTCTTAGACATAGGCTAAGAAGGTTTCAAATCCTTTCTTGAGTAGTCTCCTAGCTTGAATGTTAGAAAGGATATGGTTAGAATTAGTTGGTTTGGTTCCATAGAAGGTTATCTTATTGTTTTGAGGTGTACAAAGTGATATACACTTCCTCAAACAATCAATATTAGTCTTATATTGTCCTAGCCAATCCATACCCAATATGACATCAAATTCTCCCAACGAAAAAGGTATCAAATTAGTTGGGAACTTATGTTTTCCCACTTGAATGATACATTGATTAATGACCTTAGTAACATGATATATTTCCTGATTAGCAATTATAACTCTTGTGGTTCTAGCTTTAATTTCTCAACTAAGCGCATATAGATAAAGGATCCAGTTGCTCTTGAATCAAATAACAAGTATGTTGGTACATAATTAACTGAAAACATACCTGTCACCACATCAGCGGACTGCAATACATCATTGACAGTCATGTTATAGGTGCTTGTCATGGGGCGTACAAGAATTGTACTATATCCTGTCAGTAGCCTCTTCTCTCCCTTAATGGGCTTTTTGTTTTCTTGGCACATTTTGGGGAAATATGACCTGTCATGCCACAGGTGTAACATGTAGTACTGGAAAGCCCTCTCTGATTTTGATTTTGAGGCATGTTCTGGCCTATTGCGGTTGCATTGGGGTAGTTGTGAGATAAATGCCCCAACTGCTTGCACCAGTAACATACCCCTTATCCCTTTAAACATGGTTCCTTCTCATGGTTTCTATTACACTCGGAGCAAACATTCCCCTTCTTCAGTCCATTACCCTCAGATGGGTCTCCATTCTAATGACGTTTGTTTTTATTAAAATTGGGGTTAATAGTACTTCCTATTCTAGGTTCTTGCTTAACCTGTGGACCTCCTTGGGGCCTATTCCTCTTCCAGGTTGTATCATTCTTCTTTCCCTTATCACGATTATATTTTGGGAGGGCTTCAATCCCTCGTTCTGCTATCTTAGCCTTCTCAATGACAACATAAAAGTCATCCAATTCCAAGATTTCCACCTTATTATAGAGCCAAAGATTTAGTCCTTGCTCAAAATGTCATGCCCTCCTTTGCTCGGTGTCCACTTGGTGTGGAGCAAAGCGGGATAGTTCAATAAATTTTGCCTTATACTCAGTCCATGTTGAGTATATAGAAAAGCTCTTTTGAGTATTTTGAAAGAATAGAGGTTGTCTAGATAGTTTATCATTAAAGAGAAAATATTTTATTTAAGCAAGGTATTCAATAGATTTCCACTTTAATTAAATGATCAGGCTGATAAAGAGTTTATCTTTCATGTTTCTCAGTTATGATAAATAACTAGTTAAGGCTTTGAAATTACCTTGTGAAGCTTTCAATTCTGCATCACGCACTGAATGAATATTATTTTGCGTTCGAGAGTTTTTAAAGAGGAAGAGTAGTAAGATAAGAGTCTTATTTATATAGGAGAGCCAGGGAACAAATATGTGTGACATGGGGTGTTTCATACCTCAGATTCTCATAGGACGTGAAATTAACTAAACCACTAACTCATTAAATACGTTAAACAATTACTTAATCCTTTCACTCACACATATGTGTGTACTTCTCACATGTGTCTAAAGGTAGTACTCTGCAGTACTAATGACTCAGCGACTGAATTACTTACTCATTAGTGAAATTATTATTTAACTCCCTTTCTTTGTAACAGTAACAATAATAAGTCACACTAATATTACTACTACATAAACTATTACTATTCATGTTATTATGCAAATATCTTCAACTAAAACTTGTTTCTTTCAATATTCGTAAAATAATATTTGATCACGATCGCAAATAAACCCAACTAAAATTTATTTAATAAATGCTTTAATATTTTAATTATATTTCCTAAAAGCCTGGGGCTTCACATCTTTTTATCTACGAGGGTTCAGTCACCAATGTCTCGGTTCCTGTCCCCTATCATTCCTTAATCTTTAGTTACGCACACGAATATACTTTATGTGTCAACTTGGAAAATTTTTTTATCTATAAATAATTTATTTACTCATATTTGTTTTCTTATTAATATGTATAGATAATATGTGATGTTTTTGAATATTTTTGGACCCATTAAAGGGGTTATATTTGTTTGGATGTTGGTTGCAGAAATAAGCAATTGATGTTTATATGTGTGGTACCGTTCGTAAGTACTTGAAGAAGCTTTGTATTTAGTCGTTAAGTCCCCTGAAGGACTTAAGAGTTTAAGTATGATGACATCATTGCCTACCTATAGTAATCAGATTAGTAAGTTGCTTTAGTAGCTGGCTTATTTGCATGAAGGACAGTAGGCTTATTACACATGCTTAGCTGCTAAGAATCATGATTAGTAGCCGTTTTATTAACCAATGATTCTATTCCAAGGCTTAATCTTAGCCTACTATAAATACCTCATTCGGAGGAACATTTCAGTCTCTTTTCTAAAGATTTTCTCTTCCAAAGTTCTTCTTTAAACCTACCATCTCCACATAATTTCAAGTTCTCTCTTATGGACGATTACTTTCAAACAAGCTTTGATTTCTTTCGTCAACCCTAGAGGTAAGAATCCTAAGTTCTCCTCTGATTGTTTCTTTTTGCATGTCATCTGAGAGTATTAGCTGTGCATACTAGGTTTTCGAGGGAGAATAAAGCTTTGAAAGAAAAGCTGCGTTCTTTTACATATTCATGTTCAAGAGGTATTCTAGGTTGAGTTTGTTATTGTAAGGCCTTCCATTGAAACGGAGACAAGCTCTAATGATAGTCTCTGACGAGATAACACTAGTCTCTGATGAGTTAATGTTAGTCTCTGATGAGATAAAGTTAGTCTCCGATGACTAATGATATTAGTCTCTGATGATGACATCAGCCTTAGTCTCCGATAGGCTAAGGATAGTCTCTGGTGACATCAGCCATAGTATCCGACAGGCTAAGTCTAATCCCCGATGACGTCATCCGTAGTCTCTGATGGGTAATGTTTTCCCTAACGGGTAAAATATGCCCTGATAACCATTTTCTAATCTGAATGGTCATCTTTTAAGTATGGAATTCTCATGTTATACCAACAATGATGTTTTACAGAACCCTTTTGCAACCAGTATAGTGATTTTAGCTAAGAACCAAGGCAAGTATATACTCATTCCATTTTCTTCCTTACTAATTATGTAGAATCATTATTTCGATTTACGTAAATGAATGATTTTAAAGCTTATGCATGATGATGATTTCTTTTATGATTAAGTAACGTATGATCATTGATCTGATGTACGTGAAAAGATGTTAATGATTGAGCTATATGTTTTTGGGTGATTGCTAGATATTTAAAGTCGCTAGCACACCAAAAGATGATGATAATGAGGCAAGGGTGTTGCAGTCGTGAACTTGTATGCACACCTGAGCAACTTCCATATGGGTATATAGAAAAATCATCGGTAGTCGACTTTTATCTGTTGAGCATGCCAATGTGTTTTGCAGTCACTACTTTTAATTTGTTGATCGTGCCAATTTAAAATGTGAAAATGTTTTCAAGAAGATATATTCCATATGGGAAGTTAAAGGGCTGTTGCATGCTTTCGTCTGGTATTCTGGCCAATGATGATAGGGAATGATAGACTGAGGCAAGGTGTCGGTAATCAGACCTTTCGCAGAGCAAATGCTTTTTGCAAGTGACTACGTATGTCAAATGATGGATCAAACGACCAGGCTGACCAGCTGGGATGAAATTTGATTGTTAAAGGAAGTCAGATAATGATTAGTCTGGTCAGGTGATGCATTACCTGATGAAGAGACGGCGAATCATGATTTATTGAAAGAGGGTTAACCCTTGATATCACTTGGGTACCCTAAATGATACATGTTTATTGATTATCACGAGGTGTTGGCATTGCTTCGCCCAATCTCAAAAAATATTAAAGCTTTTGAATTATCTGTTCCTCTTACTTATGAATATATACTTGCTGAGCGTAAACACTCATGTGGAATGTTATGAAATGTTTTACAGGTTATGTCAAGAAGGCCGAGTCGCCTAGTAAAGGAAAGGAGAAAATGGCATAGTGAGAGCTTCCTGATATCTCTCCTTTGGATGGCCTTTAGAGGGAGAATGGAACGTGAGGCCATCATAGAAATGTTTAGATTGTAAGGCCAGATGGGCCATCTAAAGTTTTGTTTCCACTGCAGCTTGTTTATTTTCAAGCATTGAGATTTTGTAAGATGATGTTTTTGAGAATATATTTCTCACATGAGTGTTGTAAATGCTTGGCTGTGTTGTTTGTTTTGCTGTTATGTGATGTTGCGTTATAGTTTTGTGGTGTAGCCTGGGGTTCCAGCCTGGGGATCTCGAGGACTATCACCCAAATTGTTGACAGTGCCCGAGACCCGACTCGAGGAATTTCTGGGGGCGCCACACTTTACCAGTCGGGAAGAAGAACAATTAAATCTTTATATATCCGTATAGGATTTACCTTTGTGTGTTAGCGAATTTGAAAAGCTAACAATTGCTCAAAGAACGCTTGATTCTAGGACAATATCTTTCACGTACATCAAATCAAAATATCGAACGTTACTTATCTTTGAAAAAATAATTGTTGACGTAATACTGGATATTTACGTATATCGAATGAATGATAATACATATTAAATGAAAAAGAAGGAGAGATTATATACTTGCTTTGGTCCTTAGCTAATTTCTAAATTCAAAATACTGGTGAGTGAGAGGTTCTATAAACCAAGATTGTTGATATAACATGAGAAATCTATGCCTTGAAAATAAATAGGAGAATGTGTTGTCCCAGTGAGATAGCCTAGAACTTGTAGAAGGGGGGTTGAATAAAAGTTCTTGAAATCTTTTTAAAATTTCTGTTCTTCAGAGTATTATTACTTGCAGAAATTAAAGAACAAGAATAAATTTATAAACAATTACTTTTATTGATTAACAATTGATTACAAATTCTAACAATCACAAATTGATTGTCAGCTTTGATTTCTGTACTGTATATGTACAAATCTATACAATCATACAGTTTCTAATACTCTGTAAAATTAATTACAGCTTCCAAATCTGAAACATAATTCAGCTTCTAATCCTATTCAACATATGTTTTCTATGTACAAACATAATAGATTTTTTTTTATTTTCTAACCAGCTTCATCTGTTAATGACTCTTCAATGTCCATGTCAAATATAACTTCTAATTCAAATAGAACTTTGTACTTTAGTCTCTGACTGCTTCAACTTTAGTCTCTGATCAATTATGTTTAGTCTCCGATGTTTTAATCTTAGTCTCCAATGACTTATGCTTAGTCTTTGATGACTTAAGATTAGTCTCCGATGGCTTTCGCTTAGTCTCTGATGTCTTAAGATTAGTCTCTGATGCTTTAAGATGTAGTCTCTAATAAGCTTTTACCTTAGTCTCTAATGGACTAAACATATTCTCCGACTTGTTGAAGTCTCTGATGCAGTTCTGGTAGTCTCTTATAATACAAATTAACTTACTCTCATATAAAAATAAATCACATGAATCAAAGAGTAAACTACCAGCTACAAAATTCAAATGCTATTAACTAGCACTACTGTACATTTGTATATTAAAGTATTCTAAATACAATTATCATCAAATGTTATAAAACCTAACAGAATGAGCATATGTGATGTGAGAACCCGAAAAATAAAATGAGATTTGTTGTATGATTGATTTATATTACGATTAATTTATATTATGTATGAAGGTTTAATTTTTTATTCGGTATGAATAACGAATTTATATCTTAAATGAAATGTTTATGGCAACGTGATGTCCAAAAGATTTTATATATATTTTGAATTCAAATTTTTTAAATGATTGTTTTTTTTTTATCTAGAGTAAGTGAAATGTAGTCACATGGGAAGGCATCACACGGGTGTGAGCTACAACCCCTGTCTTTTTAAACCAAAGACTAAAGTGAGATAAGTGACATAATTACTCTATATTAGGGTTGAGAGGATGTGACCCGTCAAACCAGTTAATCTACTCCAACAGTACACTAGATTGTTGGCTATGATAGATGACTAACTAAATTTTAGCAACTGTTACATCCGCCCTTTCAAACCAATCATTCCATTCTAAAGCTTGTTACTGCCCTTTCCAACCAATGACTGAAATCTACTCTCAAGCAATCCAACAACTCTTGTTGCTCGGCAAGTGATATAAATATATCATTTGAAGTACAACCCTAGCCCAACTTTCATAAATTTTCTATACAACCAAACACCCACAAAATCTAGGTTCACCTTCAAGAACAACTGTCTTTCTCGAAGAAGAACCCAAGCTTCTAATTTCTACTTTTCAACCAAAGAGATAAGAACACTATATTAAAGTCCTGCTCTGTTCCTTCACTATTTTGTTCTATTATACATGCCATGTTTGTAAAAATACTTTGTTTATTCACTCCCAAAAGTATGATTTAATGCATGCTTTTAACATCTAGAGTTAATGCCATTTATTTCAAAAAACTATTTAAGATGAGAGTAAGAAATGTTGACGACCACCTAGTAGACAAACCATTAACTTCTAAATATTTATTTTTATCAGTAGTTAAAACACCATGCTTGAGCCTCTGAGAACCAGAGTTCTTGAAGTCTAGAAGTGTCGATAAGAATTAGTAGACAATAAGAATGTTACACACTGCAGAATAGATGATGAGAGTCGACCTATGTATGGTTATTTGTTGACCACACCATCCTCTAAAGAGTGATGAAGTCACCATTGTATCGAAGACAAGTCCTAGCTTAGTCTCTGCTAGTGTGAAGGTTCTCTCTGACTGTATAAAATAGTCTCTAGGAGATTCCAAGTTAGTCTCTAACAGTATAAAACTTAGTCTCTGACAGTATGAAACTAGTCTTTGATAGGCTAAAAATAGTAGTTTTTAATAGGCTAAAGATATTAGTCTCTGACGATAAAATTTTGTTAGTCCCCGATCAAGAAAACTTTGTTAGTCTCTGACGAGAAAATTTTGTTAGTCTCCAATAAACAAAATTTGTTAATCTCTGATGAGAAAGTTTTCTTAGTCTCTGAGGAACAAACTATCCACCGAGGAGTTCAGCGATGACTTATTGAGTTTGGCACTGAACAAATTATCATCCGACGAGGTTGGTGATTATCAAGATCATCCCTTGATGATCGAAGGCCATCCCCTGATTGTCGAGGCTATCCCCTGATGGCCGAGAGTCATCCCCTGACGGGTGAACTAGTCCCTAATGACCAGTCATCCCTTGATGGGTAATTGTCCACTAATGACCAGTCATCCCCTGACGGGTAATTATCCACTGATGACCAGTCATCCCCTGACGTGTAAATTATCCATTGATGGTTTTTTTCCCACGATGGACATTTTTAGCCCATGATGACCACTTTTATGTGTCAACGTTTATCCACTGATGCATACCTGTCTTCGAAAGTATAAAATATTATTTTCTTAAATTATTTTAAAATGTTATTAATTAATTTTTTTAAACCTTAACGGTTCAGATGTCAAATTAAGACATTAAAAGTTGAAGGACATCACATGTGCATTTTTGTCTCATATCTTTGCCAAAGGAATAAATTTCTCATGTTATATCCATGTTTTACAGAGTGTCTCACTCACAAATGAATTGAATTTGATTTTGGCATAGGATCAAGGCAAGTATATACTCACTCTACTTTATTTCAATTAATACGCATGATCATTCTTTCGATATGCGTAATTTATCAAAGATGTGATTATGTCAATACTCACGATTAAATTTCTTCAAAGTTAAGTAATGTATGATCTTTTGATCCAATGTACGTGAAAATGTTGTACTAGAATCAAACATTATTTGGGCGAATGTTGGCTATTTAAATTTGCTAATGCACCAAGGAAAATCCTATGCTGATAGAAAAAGACTTAATTTTTCTCACCCCATACTTGTAAAGTATATCTGTGTGGGTAACTAATGGCTAGTGGGTTGCATCTGCCTGACACCCTGGGCCTAAGAATGATAGTGAATGGAAGCCAAGGCATTGGTGACTGAACCCTTGCAGAAAAAAGGTTTTTGCTTCGACTACGTATATCATTATGATGAAGTCAAACGATCAGGTTCGTCGGCTAATATGTCATTTGATGAAGAGATAATGAAGTCAGATAGTGGTCAGGCTGGCCAGATGATGCACTATTTGATGAAGGGAAGGCAAATGAATGATTTAAAATTTCTTTCAAGTAAATGGTCAATCCCTCATTATCACTCGGGGACCCTGGAAGCTATTTTTTTTCCAAAGGTTATTAAGAGGTGTGGACATTGTTTTCGCCCAACCTTATAAACACTTAAGCCAATCCAATAGATTATCCATACTTCAAAGCCCACCCAATAATTGATTATATACTTGCGAGTGTAAATCGCTCATGCTGCTATTATCTAATTTTTTACAGGACATGGCGAGAAGGCCGAGCTGTCTACTAAAGGCAAATAGAGGATGGCATGATGAACGCTTCTTAATTCCCCTCTTATGGATGACATTCAAGGGAAGAGTGAAGCATGAGGTGATTATTGAAATGTTTAGATTGTAAGGCCTATGTGGGCCCCTCATAGACTTCCGCTGTTTGAATTTTATTTTGGATGAATGCAATAGAGAATACTATTTATTTCTCTTATTTATTTGATACTCATGCTTGGATGTTATTACGTTTCTTATGTTAATTATTGACGATGCCCGAAGTCCGGTATGAAAATTTTTGGGGCCATCACAGTTGGTATAAGAGCCAAGCACCAGTTATGAGGCCACGGTCTCTGCCAGAGAGTAGAACACGATATATAGAGTTTTAAGGAGGAACGAAGGAAACTGTAAGATATAAGGATAAGGAAAATAGGACGCTAGGACCCAAATAAAACTTATCGCAAACCATGCATTGCATTAGTGTTCATGTCAAACTCTATGTTAAGTTAAACCTTATTCTCGGACTGACGTAGGCTATGTTCACTTGTAGATGACTTCGGGATGAGATGATAGGGGTAAAGGCCCCATGGTCATTAGCTCTGACTAGGAGCATGCCCCTTACCACCCAAGACATACAGATATCCCTCCTGCCCCCATCACAGACGATGTTGAGGCATGGAAGGAGGCATTCCCCGAGCAGCCTCTTGCTCTTATGCCCACACCATCTGATGATGATAGCCCTTCGATCCACCGCAAGCCTCTACACCCTGATGTTATCCATGGATCACCACCACCCCCTGGTGCCCGGTGGCGTGTGACTCCTCGCAAGAGGGTAACCAGGGCAGTACAAGTGATACATTTCGAGATTCCTTATATCTTTGATGAGGATTTAGAAGATACTGAAGACCCCATAGATCCAGAAAATGACGAAGACCCCACTGAGCCAGAGGATGCTGATGAACCTAATGAATTAGAGGGTACCAATGTCATCACTGACCCATCTGAGAGGTCAGTTTCCTCAGTTCGCATGAGAAACTATTCTCGCTACCAGTTGGGTACTCCGCCATCATCACCAGTGCGATCAGGATCTCATTCTGTTTCAGTACATATTGTACCTTTTGCTCCAACTCCACCACCTGCTATGCTGCCATTACCACCAACAGTACTACAAGATGCACCGCCAGTCGTCCCACCCGTAGCACTACCTCTAGAGGTGCCAGCGCCCATACCATTTCCAGATGGATTCTGCCTTTATCTCTAATGTAGAGTTTGCCTGATATAGGCAGAGATGGAGACATGCAACAACGGATTGATGTGTCGCTCCGTTGCACACCAGAGGACTAGCCAACTCCTTGACATTTGGAGGGTCTCATATAAGGACGTGTCCCTCACCCTCACCGAGGCACTAAGTGAGACTTTGATCTCGATGAGCGACTACTTCAGGCTCCCGCACCCCACTATAGCTGACATGAATCGCCTGATGCACAACCTTGTGGAGAAGGTCAAGGGAGCGTGACGCTATGCGCACAGGATGATGGAGGAACTCGATTGCGAGGCCTTGTATTAGATGTATTTTAGTATTCACGATTTAGGCTTTATATTTTGCACTTAGGCTTCAGAGCTGATTTTCTCTTGTTATGATAGTTACGGTAGCCATAAGCATAATTTGGCATAACTCCCATAGTTATCATTCAAAGCTCTGTTAGTACTGAAGTGAATGGTGAATTTCCACTATTGTACTTTTTTTGTGAATATTATTAACATTATGGGAATTTCATCCTTAAAGCTCTTACAAGTTATGCATGATTATTTACGAATGTATCTAACTGTTATATTATGAGTTCATATGAGACACATGAAATTCTCTTACAAAGGAAGAATGAAAGAAAGGAAAAGGACTATAGACAGTAATTATTTATTTTCTCACTTGTAGAAAATGCCTCCAGTACGAAGAACACGAACTTCCAGAGCCAGGAACACCAACGTCAACGTTAACCGCAATGCGGACGATCAAGGCGACCAAGGAAGTATCAACCCAAAAGATAATTGTGAAAACAACAACGAAAACCAGGATAATCCCATCACCCTACTGATGAACATGATTAGGGAAGCTGCTCAACAAAATAACAACCCACCGCACCCACTGTAAGTACAACCTAGGAGAATAACATACAAGGACTTCACGAATTGTTGCCCACCTACTTTCAACGGCGAAGGAGGTCCCACTGTTGCTTAAACATGGGTCAAGGAAGTTGAGAAGGTCTTTCGAATTTTAGGGGTGAGTGAAGACCTCAAGACTGAGTATGCCACCTACCAACTCAAAGGAGAAACAAATTACTAGTGGGAAACCACCAAACGGTTAGAACTGGCCAAGAAGCTAGCTGCCAGAGGAGGGGAAGCAACTGATCAAGGCTTCACCTGGGAAGAATTCAAAGAGATCTTCAACAGCCAATACTTCCTGATCAGTGCTGCTGATGACCTTGAGAAGCAGTTCCTCAAATTGAAGCAGGGAAGTATGACGGTAAAGGAGTACGAGAGAAAATTCAACGAGCTCCAAAGGTATGCTCCACACCTGGTGGATACCGAGAGGAGGAAGGCAAGGAGGTTTGAATACGGTTTGAACCCATGGCTCTAGAACAAGATTGTTGTTCTATGCCTAGACACCTATGTAGAAGTTGTCCAGAGGACAAAAGTAGCAGAAAGAAGTGGCAAAATGCTTCGAGAGTTCAACCGGGAAAACCAGAAGGATAGACAAAAGAAAGGAAACAACAGCAACAACAACAACCACCAAAACAATAGAGGAAAAGTGGAGGAATTGAGAGACCACATGCAAGTATGGTAACGATAAAATGAGAGGAGGGGAGTACCCAGAATGACAACAAAAGGAAGGGGAATTTCAACAATAATAATGGGGAAGACAACAAGAAAAAGGGCACTACTTGTGCCAATTGTGGAAGGAATCATGGGACTTCCCCATGTCTGAAGGGCATGAACACGTGCTACAAATGCCATTAGCCTGGACATATCACCAAATTGCCTAAATCAGACACACGCTACTGCCTAACTGCAATACCATCCTCAGCAGTAGCAAAAACAAGCAAGACCTCAAGGCACCAGTTGCACTCTGGCAACTGTGAAGACATGTTATACTTGTGGCGTGGAGGGCTGCATTTCTCCAAACTGCCCGCAGAAGAAAGGTGTAGGAAAGCCGCCACTTTTCGAGCTAACACTGTACCAGTCCGTCCACAAGCTAGGACCTATAACATGACTGTACAGGACACACTGATGTCCAACGACATAGTGACAAGTACGCTACTGGTCAACTCAGTTCAAGTTCACACATTATTTGATTATGGTGAGTCCAAGTCTTTTATAGCTGAACGCTTGCTTAAAAACCTTAAATATAATCCTTAAATGCTTAGAATTGCCTCTAGAGATTACAGTAGCCAACCAAGAGGTCCTCACAGTTCATAATGTGCTATCTGACTGCAATGTGAAAATAGACAAGCATAATTTACCTGCAAACTTAATACCTTCGCTTTAGGAGAGTTCGACATGATATTAGGCATGGATTGGTTATATAAGTACCAGGCTAGTATATACTGTATGAGGAAGAAGGTTTCCTTAGGAATGCCTTCAAACAATAAAGTGTTATTTCACTGATGTAAGACTACCAAATCGTCTCACTTCCTTACCATGGTAAAAGCTAAGAGGATGATACATAAAGGATGTGAGACATTCTTAACTTATGTGCATGATGCAGAAAAGGAAGCACCGAGGTTAGAAAATATTCCCATTATGAGGGAATTCGAAGATGTATTTTCAGAAGAACTACCGAGATTACTGCCTGATAGACAAGTAGAGTTCGGAATCGAGCTAGTACCAGGGACTGCTTCGATTTCCAAGGCTCCATACATTATGGCACCTTTCGAGTTGAAAGAACTTATGGCTCAATTGCAAGAATAGTTAGATCGAGGATTCATCAGACTGAGCATCTTGCCATGGGGAATGCCTATACTATTCGTAAAGAAAAAGGATGGATCAATGAGATTATGCATCGACTACCGAGAGTTGAATAAAGAGACGATGAAGAATCGATACCCACTACCAAGGATCGATGACTTGTTTGATCAACTCAAGGATGCAAAGTACTTTGTGAAGATCTACTTAAGGTCAAGATATCACCGACTAAAGATCAAAGCTAAAGACATCTCAAAGTCTGTATTTAGGATCCGATATGACCATTACGAACTCCTAGTAATGCCATTCGGACTCACTAATGCCCCAGCTGCTTTCATGGACTTGATGAACCAAGTTTTCAAGCCATAACTGGATAAGTTCATCATTGTGTTCATCAACGACATTCTCATCTACTCCAAGACAGAAGAGGATCATGAAAAACACTTGAGGATGGCATCGGAGACGCTGAGAAAAGAGAAACTCTATGCCAAATTCTCGAAGTATGAATTCTGGCTTAGAGAAGTGAAATTTTTGGGTCACGTGATCAATGAGTATGGCGTATGTATTGACCCTACAAAGATTGAGGCTATCACTCATTGGCCGCAACCAAAGACATCTACTGAAGTACGAAGCTTCTTGGGATTAGCAGGCTACTACCGTAGATTCATTTAGGACTTTTCAAGATTGGCTATTCTACTGACGAATCTGAAAAGAAAGACGGTGAAGTATGCATGGACTCCAGAATGTGAAAAGAGCTTCCAAAAGCTAAAGAAGATGCTGACTACTGCACCAGTGTTGAGCATATTGGATGACAAAGGGGATTTTGTTATATACAGTGATGCTTCACTGACTGCGTTAGGAGTTGTCTTGATGCAACACGACAAAGTCATCGCCTATGCATCTCTACAACTAAAGGACTGGGAGAAATGATATCCAGCTCACGACATGGACTTAGTAGCTATCATTTTTGCCTTAAAGATTTGGAGACATTACTTATACGGAGAGAAATGTGAGTATATCTTCACACAGAAAGAGCTGAACATGAGACAAAGGTGATGGTTGGAATTGATTAAGGACTACGACTGCTCAATCAACTATCACCCGGGTAAGGCCAACGTAGTAGTTGATTCACTGAGCAGACAGGAGAGATTAGGCGTGATGACAATTCAGGAAGAAGTAAGGATGAACTTGGAAAGATTGCAACTGAACGTCATCACAACAAGGCAGAGATGAGAAATTGAGGAAGAAGTTAGAGTGAGACCTCAATTACTAGACATAATCAGGGTAGCTTAAGAGGACTTCGCACAAGAAAAATAGAAAAACTGATCAGAGGAGAAGATGGAAAATGTCGAATCCACGAAGATGGTTTAATGAGATTCGAGGACAAAGACTGGATTTCGGCCAAGGTGGAATTGAAAAGAGAATTACTACAAGAGGCTCACAATTCCAGATTTTCTATACATCCAGGAGGGCCAAAAATGTATCAAGATTTGAAGCAGAACTTTTGGTGGCCAAATATGAAGAAAGAGATAGCCGAATGAGTCAGTACGTGTCTCACCTGTCAGAGGGTCAAAACTGAACATCAAAAGCTGAGTGGACTATTACAATCCTTGGATATCCCATAATGGAAATGGGAATACATCACAATGGATTTCGTAGTTGGACTACCAACAACGTTGAAGGAAGCTAACGCAATATGGGTAATAATGGATAGGTTAACCAAATATGCTCACTTTTTGCCCATCAAGGATAACTACAAGATAGATAAGTTAGTCAAGTTGTATGTGAAGGAGATTCTCAGCCGACATGGAGTATCGATCTCGATTGTGTCAAATCGCGATCCGCGCTTCACGTCCAAATTTTAGCGCAGCTTTCAAGACTATTTGGGGAGACGATTGGACATGAGTACTGCATTCCACCCGTAGACTAATGGACAATCTGAAAGGACAATTCAAACTTTGGAAGACATGTTGAGGGCGTGTTCATTAGACTTCAGTGGTAACTGGGATGAACACCTACCACTCCTTGAATTCACCTACAAAAACAGTTTCCATACAAGCATCGACATGGCCCTATTTGAAGCCTTATATGGTAGGAAGTGCAGAACACTGCTATATTGGAACGAAGTTGGAGAAAGGCGACTTGAGGGACTAGAGATGGTTTAGCAGACTGAAAATGTAATTAGAGTCATCCAACAGAGAATGAAAGCTGCACAGGACCGACATAAGCAGTATTTAGACCAACATTGGAAGGATCAAACATTAGAAGTCAGAGGTCATGCTCTACTGAAAATTTTGCCATGGAAGGGCGTCATGTGGTTTAAACAGAAAGGGAAACTATGCTCCCGCTACATTGGGCCTTTTGAAATACTCTGACGCATTGGTGAAGTAGCCAACCAATTGGCACTACCCCCAGCCTTAGGACACGTGTATGATGTTTTTCATGTGTCAGTACTTCCACCCTATAAAGGGGATCAAGCTGGCATCATTGATTACTAACCGATTGAGCTTCAGCCAGATTTGCGCTATGAAGAGATTCCAGGGCAGATCCTAGATCGACAAGTTAAGATTCTAAGTAATATGGAGATTCCCTCCGTGAAAGTTTTATGGAGGAATCACATTGTTGAAGAAAAAACGTGGGAATTAGAAGAGACGATGATGCAAAAGTACCCCCATCTCTTTCACTAGTCAAGTTTCGAGGACGAAACTTATTTTAAGGGGGGAGGATGTGAGAACCCGAAAAATAAAATGAGATTTGTTGTATGAATGATTCATATTATGATTAATTTATATTATATATGAAGGTTTAATTTTTTTATTTCGTATAAATAATGAATTTATATCTTAAATGAAAAGTTTATGGCAAGGTGATGTCCAAAAGATTTTAAATATATTTTGAGTTCAAATTTTTAAATGATTGTTTTTTTTATCTAGAGTAAGTGAAATGTAGTCACGTGGGAAGGCATCACACGGGTGTGAGCTACAACACCTGTCTTTTTGAACCAAAGACTACAGTGAGACAAGTCATAATTACTCTACGTCAGGGTTGAGAGCACATGACCTGTCAAACTAGTTAATGTACTCCAACAGTACACTAAATTGTTGGCAATGATAGATGATTGACTGACTTTTAGCAATTGTTACATTCGTCCTTTCAAACCAATCATTCCATTCTAAACCTTGTTACTGCATTTTCCAGCCAACGGCTAAAATCTACTCTCAAGCAATCAAACGGCTCTTGTTGCTCGACAAGTGATATAAATATATCATTTAAAGTACAACCCTAGCCCCAATTTCATAATTTTTTTATACAGCCAAACACCCACAAAATCTAGGTTCACCTTCAAGAACAACAGTCTTTCTCGAAGAAGAACCCAAGCTTCTAATTTATTCTTTTTAGCCAAAGAGGTAAAAGCACTATATTAAAATCCTGCTCTGTTCCTACATTATTTTTTTCTGTTATACATGCCATGTTTGTAAAAATACTTTGTTTATTCACTTCCTTAAAGTATGATTTAATGCTTGAGTTTAACATCTGGAGTTAATGCCATTTATTTCACAAAGCTATCCAAGATTAGAGTAAGAAATGTTGACGACCACCTAGTAGACAAATCATTAACTTCCAAATATTTCTTTTTATCAGTAGTTAAAACATCATGCTTGAACCTATGAGAACCAGAGTTCTTGAAGTCTAGCAGTGTCGATAAGAATTAGTAGACAATAAAAATGTTACACATTGCAAAATAGATGATGAGAGTCGATCTATGTATGGTTATCTGTTGACAAAACTATCATATAAAGAGTGATGAAGTCACCACTGTATCGGAGACAAGTCCTAGCTTAGTCTCCGTCAACGTGAAGGTTCTCTCTGACTGTATAAAATAGTCCCTGGGAGATTCCAAGTTATTCTATGACAGTATAAACGTTAGTCTCCAAGAGTAAATGTTAGTCTCTGATAGGCTAAAGATATTAGTCTCTAACGAGAATATTTTGTTAGTCCCTGATGAAGAAAATTTTGTTAGTCTCTGATGAGAAAATTTTGTTAGTCTCCGATAAACAAAATTTTGTTACCGATAAACAAAATTTTGTTAGTCTCTGATGAGAAAGTTTTCTTTGTCTCTGAGGAACAAACTATCCATTGAGGAGTTTGGCGCTGACTTATTGGGTTTGGCGTTGAACAAACTATCCTCGAGGAGTTCATCGATGACTTACTAAGTTTGGCGTTGAACAAATTATCACCCGACGAGGTTGGCGATGATCAAGATCATCCCCTGATGATCGAAGGCCAGCCCCTGATGGTCGAGGGCTATCCCCTGATGGCCGAGAGTCATCCCCTAACGGGTGAACTAGTCCCTGATGACCAGTCATCCCAAGACGGGTAATTATCCACTGATGACCAGTCATCCCCTGACGTGTAAATTATCCACTGATGGTTAATTTTTTTCTTCGATGGACATTCTTAGCCCATGATGACCACTTTTATGTGTCAATGTTTATCCACTGAGGCGCAGCTGTCTTCGAAAGTATAAAATATTATTTTCGTAAATTATTTTAAAATGTTATTAATTAATTTTTTTAAACCTCAACAGTTCAGATGTCAAATTTAGACATTAAAAGTTGACGGACATCACATATGTATTTTTGTCTCATATCTTTGCCAAAGGTATAAATTTCTCATGTTATATCCATGTTTTACAGAGTGTCTCACTCACAAGTGAATTGAATTTGATTTTAGCAAAGGACCAAGGCAAGTATATATGCTCACTCTACTTTCTTTCAATTAATATGCATGATCATTCTTTCGATATGCGTAAGGTATCCAAGATGTTTTTATATCAATACTCATGATTAAATTTCTTCAAAGTTAAGTAACGTATGATCTTTTGATCCGATGTACGTGAAAATGTTGTACTAAAATCAAGCATTCTTTGGGCGAATGTTAGTGTTAGAACTAAATAGGCTCAAGTGTTTGTAGAAGAGGGGGTTGAATATAAACACTACAAACTTTTTGTTCTTTTAAAACTTTTTTTTGCTGGGGCTGGAATAGCTACATTATTAGAAAAACTTTACTGAAATTAAAATGAATACACAAGCATTCAAGTTAAAATAGTTGTATTAAAACTTGGTGTTTTTCTGGAAATCTGTTGAATCACAATCGTGATTAACAGCTGCAATTTTATAACAAGTTACAGCTTCTCTGTAATAAATTACAGCTTCTTTTTCACTCTCTCACTAGCTACATTTTTCTTTGAATATCTCTCTCAAGATATATTACAAAGCTTCCTTCTAGTATTTGATTGTTGTGGCTTGCTTGCTTGCTTGTCATCCCCAAACTCGTTGGGCAATTTAAGTCATCACCAAACTTGTCGGACAATTCAAGTCATCGCCAAACTCATCGTCAGTGGATAAAAATGACTATCGCTAAAGTCATTGTTAGCCATCGCCAAACTCGTCGCTATATAAACTATCGCCAAAGTGATTGATATCCATCGCCAAACTCATCGGAAGGTATGTTGTCCCCAAAGTCTGGACATTAGAGTGTTTTCCCTGATGAGGTTATCCCCTGATGCCTTTCCCTGACGACTTCCCCTAACTAGGTCATCCCCTGATGAGTTCCCCTGACAGCTTCCCCTGACGAGGTCATCGCCTGACGGGTTCCCCTGATGGCTTCCCTTGACGAAGTCATCCCTTGACGGGTTCCCTTGATGGAGTCATCACCTGATACAGTATTGTTAGGCTTCCCCCGATGGGTTCTTTTTATTGATGCCCTTAAAAATACTTGTCCTTTTGATCATCGATACTTTGTTGGCTTTGCCTGGAATGTCTGTCGTGCGAAATACTTACCTTCTTTTAAGTAACAACAGTCATTCCTTGACACTGTCGAGTAAATTCAAGTTAACATTGATGAGTCGCCCAGTGTAGTGAAGTCGTCCATCAGTGGATGTAAAACTTGTGCAGATATACTAAGGTTTATAGAATACCTTGAGTATTTGTAGATGTACATTTATTCCCTTAAACATCATCATCATCATTTATATCTAACAGTTAGCTATTCAAATTCGCTAACGTGCCAAGGTAAATCCTATACGGATAGAAAAAGACTTAATTTTTCTCACCCCAAACTTGTAAAGTATATCCCTATGGGTAACTAAAGGTTAGTGGGTTGCATCTGCCTGGCACCCTGGGCATAAGAATGATAGGGAACGGAAGTCGAGGCATCGGTGACCGAACCCTTGCAAGAAAAAGGTTTCTACTTCGACTATGTATGTCATTATGATGAAGTCAAATGATCAGGCTGGCTGGCTGATATGTCGTTTGATGAATAGATGATGAAGTCAAATAGTGGTCAGGCTGGCCAGATGATGCACTATTTGATGAAAAGAAGGCAAATGAATGATTTAAAATTTCTTTCAAGTAAAGGGTAAAGGGTCAATCCTTCGTTATCACTCGGGGACCCTGGAAGCTATTTTTTTTTCCTAAGGTTATTAAGAGGTGTGGACATTGTTTCTACCCAACCTCATAAACACTTAAGCCAATAGATTATCCATACTTCAAAACCCACCCAATAATTGATTATATATTTGCGAGCGTAAATCGCTCATATTGCTATTATCTAATGTTTTGCAAGACATGGCAAGAAGGCTGAGCTGTCTGCTAAGGGCAAAGCGAGGATGACATGATGAACACTTCCTAATTGCTCTCTTATGGATGGCATTCAGGGGAAGAGTGAAGCGTGAGGCGATTATTGAAATTTTTAGATTGTGAGGCCTGTGTGGGACCCACATAGACTTCCGCTGTTAGAATTTTATTTTGGATGAATGTAATAGATAATATTATTTATTTCTCCTATTTATTTGATACTCATGCTTTAATGTTATTACATTTCTTTTGTCAATTATTGACGGTACCCGAAGTCCGGTATGAGAAATTTTGGTGCCGTCACATGTGAGCAGTTACTGAAGCAGAAAAATGACAATCAGAGGGTGTTAATGATTAGGGGACGGTCCTTGGTCATTAGGGGATGATCTTCAGGGGGATGACTTACCCATCAGGGAATAATTCACTCATCAGGGGATAGTCAGCAGGGGATGATTTACCCATCAGGGGATAATTCACCTGTCAAGGGATGACTTACCCATCAGGGGATAACTTTACCAATCAAGAGATAATTTTGTTCATCGCCAAACTCATCTGTAATTCATTTGACTACCGCCAATCTCTCTTAGTTGTCCCCAAACTCATCGCCAATTGTTTAGCCAGCGCCAAACTCAGCGCCAAACTCATTGGTGGATAATTGTTCAGCACCAAACTCATCGGTGGATAATTGTTCAATGCCAAACTCTTCGGAGACTAGCATTTTTGTCTCTCGGAGCCTAACATGATTTACTCATCGGAGACTAACGTTGTTACTCATCGGAGACTAACGTTGTTACTCATCGAAGACTAATGTTGTTACTCATTAGAGACTAATATTATGCTATAAGAGACTAAGTTAGGACTTGTCTCTACTACAATGGAAAACCTTTTATATGCTCATGGTTGATGCCTAACAAGGGATAACCCAACTTAGGGTGACACATTATCCTATCTGTTGTGTGTATCATTTCTCACACAATACACACACATTCACAGATGCAAAAGAATACTATTGCAACTTTTGAAGCTTTATTCTTTTCTTGGATAACTTATCATGCACGAATAATACTTTTAAATGTTATGCATGATAAAAATAGAACAGAACAGATTATACGATTAGTATAAAGCTTTTACCTCTTCGTCTTTAAACCTTGGCTACTCTAGAAAAGGACAGTTTCTCAAGAAAGTGAACTTGAAATTTATGAGGATGGTTGGTTAAAGAGAAGTTTTAAGAGAGAGATTAGTATTTAACCTTAGATGATGTATTTATAGTGTTCATAAATCAATTAGAGTAGTAGACTAAAATTATTCTTTGAGGTAATGTGATTAGCCAGCTTGGCCGGTGTAGCGACTGCTCATCATAACACTCTAATAACTGGTATAATACCAAGCAACTATTGGCATACATGTAGCTTAATCTTAATCAACTGTTGACACACATGCAACATACTAATCAAATAATAACACACATAATCATCTGCTAATGATCTCCTTAAAATACGTAATCCTTTAGCTTATTTCCATACATGCTTGAGTCATTTAATCTCATATGAGGTTTGAGATTCTCATATTCATATCCCTTTGAAGGAATTGACATTAAATTTTGGACATCATATTAACATAAAAATATTCTCCTTCAAGATATGAATTAATTATTCATACAAATTGGGAATAAATCCTTTATACAAAATATGAATGAACAAATCATCCATTCATCATAATCCTATTTTTATTTTCGGGTTCTCACATCCTCCCTCCCTTACAATAAGTTTCGTCCTCGAAACTTAACTAATGAAAAAGATGAGGGTACTTTTACATCATCATTTCTTCCAGTTCCCATGTTGCTTCTTCCACATTGTGATTCCTCTACAACACTTTCATGGAGGCAATCACTTTATTTCTTAGAACTTTTACCTGACGATCTAAAATTTGCATCAGAATCTCTTCATATTGAAAATTTGGTTGAAGTTCAATGGGCTGATAATCGATGATGCAAATATGGTCCCTTTTATAGGGTCGTAGCACCAAAATATGGAAAATGTCATGAACATGTCCTAGAGCTGGGCCTAGTGCTAATTGGTATGCTACTTTGCCAATGCGGCGAATTATTTTGAATGATCCGATATAGCGGGGACTCAGTTTTCCCTTTTGCCCAAAACGCATGATACCTTTCCATAGTGAGATCTTAAGCAATGCATAACCTTCTATTTCTAGTGTTTCATCCCTTCAAAGTTGATTTGCATATTGCTTTTGTCGGTCCTGGGCTGCTCTCATTTTAGTTCGAATGCTTCAGATTGCTTCCTCAGTTTGTTGAACCATTTCTGGTCCCTCCAGTTTCCTTTCTCCAACTTCATTCCAATATAATGGTGTTCTACACTTCCTATAATATAAAGCTTCAAATGGGACCATTCCTATGTTATTATGGAAACAATTGTTATAAGCGAACTCGATGAGTGGTAGGTGTTCATCCCAATTGTGAGAACCCGAAAATTTTGTATGAGTTTGTTATATGAAATTAATGTATGTTGTAATTGATTGCTTATTTATTTTTTTATAAATAGTAAACCCATATTTCGAGTAGGAATTTTGATGATAATGAGAGGTTCATTTTATTGAAGATAACTTCCTTAAAAGGAGATAAAAATAAAATAAGATGATCAAACCTTGTATAGGATTATGATTAATCAGCTTGGAAAAGAGGAGAGGGTTACGTACGATTGGTGGATTACGTGTTTGATTAATAGGCAGGTTGTGTGGCAACAACTGATTAAAGACAAGCTGCATGTATGACAGTAGCTACTTATTACATTGTTAGCTGTTAGAGAGTAATGATGAGCAGCCGTTTTACTATCTAGATTAACCAATCATTTTATTTTAAGGCTTAATCTTAGTCTGCTATTAATACCTCATTCGGAGGTAAAGTTTGGATCTCTTTTCTAAAAAAAAAAAATTATCTTCTAAAGTCCTTCTCTAAACATATCATCTTCATATAATTTCAAGTTCTTCCTTTCAGACAATTACTTTCAGACAAGCTTTAATCTCTTTCATCAAGACAAGAGGTAAGAATCTTATGCTCTCCTTTGTTTTCCTTCATGCATAGCATTCGAGAGTCTTAATTGTATGCACTAAGTCTTCAGGAAAGAGTAAAGCTTTTAAAAAGTATGTTGCTTTGTAGAGAAACTTATGCACCATAGGAAGGGATGATTATGCATCTTAGAATTGAGTTTGGACATTCTGAGTATCATTCTTATTCTTAAAAGATCTTCCATCGTAGTGAAGACAAGCTCTAATATTAGTCTCTAATGAGTTAATGTTAGTCTCTAATGAGATAATATTAGTCTCTGATGAAGTTAGTCTCTGACGAGATAACATTAGTCTCTGATGAGTTAATGCTAGTCTTTGATGAAATATAATGTTAGTCTCTAGTGAAGAAAGTTATTAGTCTCTGTCGATGGAATTCCTTAGTCTCTAATGAAGGAAGTATAAGTTAGTCTCCGACAGGCTGAGTTAGTCTCCGACAGGCTGAGTTAGTCTCTAATGACATCATCCTTAGTCTCCGACAGGCTAAGTTTAGTCTCTGATAACGTCATCTGCAATCTCTGATGGCTAAAGATATTAGTCCCCGACGAGTTTGGCAGTGAGGAAATTGTCCCTTGATGTGCAATCTGTCTTCAGAACTATAAAACATTATTTTCTTAAATTATTTATGATGTTTTAATTATTTATTTCACCTCAACTATTCTTATAGCAGATTTAAGACTTTAAAAGTTTAAGGACATCACATGTGCATTTCCCTTCATATTTTTAACCAAGGTCTTAAATTTATCATGTTATATACATGTTTTACAAAATCTTTCACTCACGAGTAAATTGTATTGATTTTGTGCAAAGGACTGAGGCAAGTATATTCTCACTCTTATGCTTATTTCAGTTAAGCGCATGATCAATTGATTCGACATGCGTACAAAATTATAACTTTTATGTTTAAATTTCCTTGTGAATCAGAATGCTATGCTTTGATTTCCGCTAGCATGATATGAATGGAAGTGCATGGATATAACGGAGCTTTGATTTATCAGTTATTTTTCAATATTATATCTGTGCAATAAATGAGAATGATATGTTCCTTAAATGGGTCATGCCACATGGATGACTATAGGAAAGGAAAGGTGCTGATTTGTTCTTCACCTGACCCAGAGGAAATTTTAAGTGACTACGTACGTTCACACAAGGAGGGATCATGCGGTCACAGTTGGGCCAGTTGTGTTCCGTATGGTTAGCAGATCCAACGGGTTTAGCCCCCGATGGATATTTTTGAACAGATTGTATGCAGGTGAATACCTGTTTTCTTTAAGGAGGATTACATGTTGTTTATCATCAGTGATCCTAAAGTTTCTTTCAAGATTTTCGAGGCATTAGTATTGTTTCACTGAGCCTCACAAACAGAATTGAACTTCTTTAAATATTTCAAATTTATTTCTCTAAATTGTTTATATACTTGCTGGGCGTAAATCGCTCACTCTTGTTGAAATTAAATGTCTTGCAGGACACAATACAAAGGTTGAACCCTCTGACAAGGGGAAAGCAAAGATGGTCGACTACTAAGTTATTTACTCTTTTTAATAACGCTGAGGAAGGAAGGAAGATATTAGAAGTTGTAATGATCTTTGATTTGTAATTTATAAATATGAAATAGTTTCCGCTGAAATTATATTATTTTTGGGTTATAATAACTCCTTAATATTGCCTTTTTCTAGTATTTATACTATGAATGGATGTGTGGTTATCTTTTCCTTCTTTTGACAAAGCCCTGATCCAGTAAGGGATTTTGGGGTCGTCACACCAATGTCCCCCAAAATCCAAAGAACATGCTCTCAACATATTCCAGGGTTTGAATTGTTCTTTCAGATTGTCCGTCAGTTTGCGAGTGAAAAGCAGTACTCATGTCCAATCTCGTCCCTAAATAATCCTGAAAGCTACGCTAGAATCTTGATGTGAAGTGCGGATTACAATCTAATACGATTGAGACTAGTACTCCATGTCGGTTGAGGATCTCTTTTATATACAATCTGACCAATTGGTCCATTTTATAGGTATCCTTGATGGGTAGGAAATGTGCAGATTTGGTTATAGTGTCCACGTTTACCCAGATTGCGTTCATTCCCTTCAGGGTTATCGGTAATCCAATCACGAAGTCCATTGTGATATATTCCTATTTCCATTCTGGGATATCTAAAGATTGAAGTAGTCCACTTGGCTTCTTATATTCTACTTTCACTTTCTGACATGTGAGACACATGCTAACCCATTCAGCTATTTCTCTCTTCATATTAGACCACCAAAAGTTTCGTCTCAAATCTCAATACATTTTTGTTCCTCCTGGATGTATCGAAAATTTGGAATTATGGGCCTCTTGTAATAAATTTTTCCTCAGTTCTAACGTTGTCAGAATCCATACTCTATCTTCGAATCTCATCACTCCATTGTCGTGGATTCAACACTTTCCATTTCCCCCCTTAGCAGCTTCTCCCTTTCTTCTGCAAATTCTTCTTAAGCCTTCTTGATGTTATCCACTAAACTTGGTTTTGCACTGACTTCCTGTTTTATCTCCCTTCTTTGTCGAGTTGTGATAACATTCAATTGTAGCCGTCCTAAATCCATCCTTACTTCCTCTTGATTTGTTATCTCGTTTAATTTTTCACATCTACTCAGTGCATCAACTACTATATTCGCCTTACCAGGGTGATAATTGATTGAACAGTCATAGTCTTTGATTAATTCCAACCATCGTCTTTACCTCATGTTCAACTCTTTTTGTGTGAAGATGTACTTTAAACTCTTGTAGTCGGTATAAATCTCACATTTCTCTCCATACAGATAATGCCTCCAAATTTTTAATGCTAATACGATAGCAACTAACTCTATGTCATGCACTGAATACCGTTTTTCTCAGTCTTTGAGTTGTTGAGACGCATAGGCAATGACTTTTCCATATTGCATCAAAACAGCTCTTATTCCATTCATTGAGGCATCACTGTAGATCACAAAATCTCATTGTTATCCGGCAAGCTTAAGATTGGTGTAGTTGTTAATCTTTTCTTCAATTCTTGGAAACATTTCTCACATTCTAGAGTCCATGTGTATTTTACTATCTTTTTTGTTAGATTCATCAGCGGAATTGCTAACTTGAAAAAATCTTAAATGAATCTGTAATAGTATCCTGGTAATCCTAAGAAGCTTCTCACTTCTGTAGGTGTTTTCGGCTGTGGCCAATTGGTGATGGCTTCAATCTTTGTAGGATCTACTGATATACCATACTCATTGATCACGTGCCCCAAGAATTTCACTTCTCTTAGCCAGAATCCGCACTTTTAGAATTTGGAATAGAGTTTCTCTTGTCTTAGCATTTCCAATGTCATTCTTAAATGTTCAGCATGTTCCCCTTCCGTTTTGGAGTAAATGAGAATGTCGTCGATGAATACAATGATGAACTTATCTAATTGTGGCTTGAAAATTCGGTTCATCAAATCCATAAAAGCAGCTGGGGCATTAGTGAGTCCAAATGGCATCACTATAAATTTGTAATGACCATATCAGATTCTAAAAGCTGACTTAGAGATATCTTCAGTCTTAATCATTAATTGGTGATATCCTAACCTCAAGTCGATCTTTGAAAAGTATTTTGTATCCTTAAGTTGATCTAACAAGTCGTCGATCCTAGGTAAAGGATATTAGTTCTTCATTGTTACCTTGTTCAATTCTCTATAATCAATGCATAATCTCATTGATCTATCTTTCTTCTTTACAAACAATAGAGGTGCTCCCCATGGTGAAACACTTGGTCTAATAAATCCTTGATTCAATAATCCTTTGTTAGTAATTATAGCATTTGATGATGATGTATAAACTTAGAATTGTTAGATTTTGTAATTGTACAAGTATCTGCAGTAATGTTCTATCAAAGACTACCATCAGAGCCTGCATGAGACCATAAGAGACTACAAGGAATGCATTTGGAGAGTTCAACAAAAGTCAAAGTTGGTCAAGCAAAATTAGCCTATCAGAGACCTAAGTGTTTGTTCATCGGAGACTAAGTCTATCAGAGACTAAGTGTTTGTTCATAGGAGATTAATGTTGAAGCTACTAAAGACTAAGACAAAGACACTCCAATGCATTAAAGTAGCCTTGAGAAGATTTGACCGTTGCCAAACTCAAAATGACTATCACCAAAGTCATCAGAAAATTCTCTATCGCTGAAGTCAAGTGAAGCCCAAAATTACTCATTGCCAAAGTCATTGGGTAATTTACACTAGTGCCAAAGTGCTCGGGCATCGGTGGATAAATTGTAAAGCACCAAAGTGCTCGGGCATCAGGTGAAAAGTTCTCGGCATCAGGGGATAGGTTTCTCGTCATTAGGGGATGGATTTCTCGGCACCAGAGACTGTCCATCAGGGGATAAATAATCAGAAACTAAAGATGACATATGAGATGACATATGGCTGATAAAATTAAGGTAGTGAAATTAATATAAGAATGGTTGACCAATAAGGAGAGATTGGCTACCAACGAAGCTGGTCAGGGGATAAGCTATAAGTAAACGAGTCATCAGGGGATAAATATCCACTGATGAACAAAGTTGTCAGGGGATAAATATCCACTGATGAACGTCGTCACATCAAAGGATAAATGACTTGACACATCATACCTCTACTAGAGTTATTAAATGAACTAGAAGCTGACCAAAGATCCATAACCAAGTTACATTTGGATTAACAAGGTTGGGAAGCTGATCTATGAAAGCTAAGAAATTTTGTAATGGTGATGTGACTAACAGAGACGTTAGGTAACAGAGTTGTTACAACTACTGATAAAGAGAAGCTACTTTAATTGATTAGAGTAGTTGTTAAAAAGCAAAAAAGATCCAAAAAGGAAGTTGTGTGGAAAGTATACAAGTAAATATATATTCACAACACAGAAAGAGAAAATAGATATAGGTATACGAAATATAGAAACACTCAGAAATTCAATGCAGCAAATTCACATATAATTTGAGAAGCAAGTTTTTTCATAACTTGAGAAGCTAGAAATTCATTTCTAGGTAGTAGTTGTTCATACTTGAACAGATTTCAGAAGCTGGTATTAATTTTGATAACCAAATTGTAATTTCAGATTCCAATATCAATAAAATACATTCTTATTGATTGATATAATTTGTCTTGTTTATTAGTGCTGCAATTAATTTACAAATTATATCTTAATCTTTATATTGGGAGAAAAAGTTGAAATTGTAGTCAACCCCCTTCCCCCCTCCCTTCCCCTTCTACACTTACTCATCCGGGAATAACAATTGGTATCAAAGCTCTCTAGTTGACATATATACTAGACGATCATGATGAGTAACAAAAGTGAAAATGTGAAGATCCCACTATTGGTGAGGGAGGAGTATCTCTTATGGAAGAGAAGGATGCACATGCATCTCAAATTTACATATCCTTCCTTTATAACAATCTTGGAAGAAGGACCTCCTAAACCAATGAAGCTTGTTCCCTTGGCAACAATAGATGACCAAGTAGTCCTTCAGCATTCAATCCCCAAACTCCCAAAAGACATGATAACTGAAGAAAAGGAAGACTCCATGAAGGATGTTAAAGTCATGACCATTCTCTATAATGGTTTGGACAATGACATGTTTAACAGTGTCATTAATTGTGAGTCTGCCAAAGAAGTCTGGGAGACAATACAAGTTTTGTGTGAAGGGACTGAGGAAGTAAGGGAAAACAAGCAGTCCTTGTTGATCCAACAATATGAGCTGTTTACAAGCAAACCTGGTGAATTTCTAACAAACTTATTTGATAGATTCAATATGTTAATTAATGATTTGAGGATCTTTGGCAAAACTTATGCCAATAAGGATGTGAATCTGAAATTTATAAGGGCATTACCAAAGAGCTGGGATGCCAAAACTACAGCCATAAGGGAAGCCAAGGATATGAGCTCAATATCCTTGGAGAAGCTCTATGGGAACCTTAAAACTTATGAGTTAGAGATTCAACAAAGAGAAAGTCTAAGTCAAGACCATAGAAATGACAAATCAGTGGCACTTGTGGCTGGGAGTTCAAGCAAGAAGCTTCATGGGAAAGCAGTTCTCATTGAAGAGAAAAGTGAAGCTGAGGCAAGTAGAGCTGAGAGTATGGATAGTGAAGATGAAGAAATCTATACTCTAGAGGAACAAGAGGTTGTTGATGAAGCCATGGCCTTCTTGGCAAGAAAATTCAAAAAGCTAAGTTTTAAGAAGGGCAAGGACTTCAAAAAGACAACACCAACAAGAAAGCCTGTCCACTCTTGTGCTATTGACAGATCAAAAATTAAATGTTACAACTGTCAAGAGCCTAAACACTTTGCAAATGAATGCAACAAGAAAAAGTCTATTGAACAGACTAGAGAAGTTAAGAAGGATGATGACTACTAAAAAAAGAAATACCTTGAAGTCATCAACAAGAAAAATAAAGCATTCATTGTAGAGGGAAAGGATTGGGCGGATTCAGTCCAATTAGATGATGAAGAATTCATCAATCTTGCACTTATGGAAATATCATCTGATGGGACATCATCTGGATCCAGCAGCTTGTCATAGGGCACTAAGGTAAAACCTGATCCCTCTAACATGTCTCTTTCAGATTGTAAATTAAAAATAAAAGAAATGTCAACTGAAATTTACAATCTGTATGCTACATTAAGGTGTTTAGTAAGAGAGAATGAAAGAATTTAAAAGGCTAATGATCTATTAGTCACTAGGAATTCCTTACTAGAGACTGAACTAATTAAGCTAGAAAAGGTTAGAGAGGAGTGCACGAAAACAAATGAGAGACTTGTTTGTGCTCTTGAAATAGAAGAATGGCTTAGGACCAAACTAAAAGAAGAGCAAGATCTCATAAAGGAATGGATCAATTCCTCCAAGATAGTGAGGGAAACCATTGAAAAATATAGTACTAGTTAAACTGAAGGACTAGGCTATAATAAGGCCCAACAAAAGCAGTTAGTGATTGAGGAATTGCCAATCACTGGAACTTGTGAAGCTAGCACTAGCAAGAGTACTCCTACAGCTACTGTCCACCCTCTTAAGAAATTAAAATTTGTTAAGGCAGGAGCTACTAAGGAAAAAATCAAGGAGAAGGTGCTAGAACAAAGAGTGATTCAACTAGAAAAGAAGTTAAATGAGTCAAGAGACAAAAGCTCCAATCAGACAAAAATTGACTCATCAGGGAATAGAAAGTTGATTCACTCATCAGGGGATAATGATTTGAAGAAGAACATAAATGATAAGGAGGGAATTAATAAGTTCACTAACTATTCTCCTATCATTAATGCTCCTAGGAAAGTATGTTGGAAGTGTGGAAATCCTAACAACCTTGCTTTTAAATATCAAAATGTACCTAGGAACATGCATGCTAGACAACCATCCCCTGATAAGAAGACATTAACTGTTAAGAACTAATTGCATGCTAAAATGGTTAAAAACAGTTATGAAAAGCCTCCTAAAAAGTTAATGGTAAAATCTGAATCACCCAAGGCTAAGAAGAAAGTAATTTATTCTATGCAGTGGGTGAAAAAGTATGAAAATTCTAAAAAACCTGCAACTTTTACTAAGTTAACTACTATAAATGTCAATGAACCCAAAAAATTTGGGTTCCAAAATTAACTTAGGTGTTTACTATGTGCAGGGCATGAGCAAACAAGTTTGGTTCTTGGATATTGGCTGTTCAAGACACATGACTGGAGATTAGTCCCTGCTGACACAGTATAAGGAGAAAGCTGGTCCAAGAGTTTCTTTTGGAGATGACAGTAAAAGATATACCTTGGGATATGGCAAAGTCACAAATGGAGATGTCATCTTGGAAAGTGTAGCACTGGTTGATGGTCTTAAGCATAACTTGCTTAGCATTAGCCAACTGTGTGACAGAGGTTATCATGTTACTTTCAAGGATGAACAATGCTTGATAAGTAACAACAAAAATGGAAAAATAGCTCTAACTGGAGTTAGGAAATGTAACCTGTACATAGCTGACTTTGGCTCATCAAAGAAAGATCAATCTACATGCTTTTATAGTAAAGCATCAGTAAAAGAAAATTGGCTATGACACAAGAAGCTTTCTCACATGAACTTCAAGACAATCAACACTCTGGTGAAGAAAGGATTAGTGACAGGACTTCCACAACTAGAATTCACTCAAAATGGCTTGTGTAGAGCCTGTTAGAAGGGGAAGCAAAAGAAGACTTCTTTTAGAAGCAAAGAGATATCATCAATTACAATCCAATGCAACTACCTCATATGGATCTATTTCGACATGTAAACATTATGTCTATCTCAAAGAAAAGGTATGCTCTGGTGATAGTTGATGATTTCACCAGATACACATGGGTAAAATTTCAGCATGCCAAGAATGAAGCAGCTCAGTTGGTGATTGATCGCATCAAGAAAGTTCAAACTGAATATAGGCTGATTGTCAGAGTTTGAAGAACTAATATTGGAACAGAATTCAAGAACTCCAAAGTTGAATGTTTCTGTGTGGACAAAGGAATATTTCACACATTTTTTGTTCCAAGAACCCCTCACCAAAATGGAGGAGTTGAGAAGAAAAACAAAACTCTGATTGAAACTGCCAGAACCATGCTTGAAGAAGTTGAGATGCCTACCTATTTTTGGGCTGAAGCAATTTCAACTGCATGCTTCACTCAAAATAGGACCTTGATCAACAGAGCTCACAACAAGTCTCCTTATGAGCTAATGATAGGCAAGAAACCTAATGTTAAATTTCTTCATGTATTTGGTGGCAGATGCTTTGCGCTAAGATGTCAAGTTGAAAACTTAGGAAAATTTGAACCTAAAGTTGATGAAACAATTTTCCTAGGTTATTCTCTAACAAACAAAGCATATAGAGTCTACAACCTTAGGCTGAACACTATAATGGAATCTATTCATGTTGCATTTGATGATCAAAAGATAATTGGAATGCAAGATGAAGGAAATCATGAGATCCTAAGGTTTGAGAATGAAGATGAAGTGGATCTTCTAGACTCTTTAGATTATGAAGCTGAACCCCACGAAGCTACCTTGTCAATGGATAATTCAGTACCTGCTGAGGAAGCCTTATCAGAGGAAAATGCAGTATCAGTGGATAATGGCACTGCATCAGGGGATAATCCACTGTCAGTGGATAATGAATCAGGGTATATCTTAAACACCAATCTAGAAATACCCATTGACTCAAGGGGAGCTTCTCAAGAAGCTTGAAGCACTTTACACCATGGAGGACAACGAACAAATGAAGCTTCTTCTTCAAGAAGATTTCTTCCACAGTCAAAATGGACAAGAGATCATCCTATGGAGCAGATTATAGGAGATCCAATTGAAGGTGTGACAACAAGAAGTGCTACTCAGAATGAATGCCTATACCTCAACTTTCTGTCAAAGATTGAACCTAAAAAGGTTGAGGAGGCATTACAAGATGCTGATTGGTATGCAAGAGGAGCTCAATCAGTTTGTAAGAAACAAAGTCTGGAGACTAGTGCCAAAACTAAAGAACAAATAAATAATTGGTACTAAATGGATCTTCAGAAACAAGCTGGATGAAGCTGGTATAGTGACAAGGAACAAGGCCAAACTGGTTGCAAAAGGTTATTCACAAGAAAAAGGGATTGACTATGATGAAACCTTTGCACCAATAACAAGATTGGAAGCAATCAGGATATTCTTTGCCTATACTGTTCATGCAAATTTTAAAGTATACCAGATGGATGTAAAGAGTGCCTTTCTGAATAAGAAACTACAAGAAGAGGTGTATGTCCAGCAACCTCCTAGCTTTGAAGATCATCAATTTCCCAATCATGTCTATAGGTTAGACAAAGCACTCTATGGACTTAAACAAGAACCAAGAGCATGGTATGATACTTTATCTCACTTTTTACTTGAAAATCATTTCACAAGAGGTATTGTAGATAAAATCCTTTTTCATAGAAAACATGTTGGTGACATAATACTTGTTCAAGTCTATGTAGATGATATCATATTTGGTTCTACTAATGAGAATTTATGTTCTAAATTCTCAAAACTGATGAAAAGTAGATATGAGATGAGCATAATGGGTGAGCTAAATTTCTTTTTAGGTCTACAAGTTAAACTAACCGCTGATGGTACTTTTATTAGTCAATCAAAATATATCAAAGATTTTTTAAAGAAATTTGATTTAGAAGATGTTTCAACTGCTAAAACACCCATGGCAACATCCACTAAGCTTGATACTGATTTAAAAGGAAAGAAAATTAATATATCAAGTTATAGAGGAATGATAGGCTCACTCTTATATCTAACTGCAAGTAGATCAGATATAATGTTTTCTACATGTCTATGTGCTAGATTTCAAGCTGACCTAAGAGAGTCTCATTTGATTGTTGTTAAAAGGATATTCAGATATCTTAAGGGTACTCCAAATCTTGGAATTCAGTATCCAAGAGATTCTGGATTCAAGCTAATAGGCTACTTAGATGCAGATTATGCAGGTTGCAAAATAGACAAGAAAAGCACAACAGGAAGCTGTTAATTTCTTGGAAGCAAACAAGTGTCATGGTTTAGCAAGAAACAACATTCTGTGTCAACCTCAATTGCTGAAGCTGAATATGTTGCTGTTGGGAGTTGTTGTGCTCAGATCTTATGGTTGAGAACTCAGCTAATGGACTATGGTATGGTGTGTAATCAAATTCCTATTTATTGTGATAACACCAGTGTTATTGCCATTACAGAGAATCCTGTGCAACACTCTAGGACAAAACACATAGACATCAGATATCACCTCATTAGAGAACATGTGATGAATGGTACAATGGAACTTCACTTTGTTCCAAAAAAAGAAGCAGCTTGTAGACATTTTCACCAAACCTTTGGATGAAGCCACCTTCAACAGGTTGGTAAGTGAGTTAGGTATGCTCCACTTTGGTGAATAAAACCTTGAAAATCTTGTGCATGGCTAATAAGATTGCAAGAGTAGATAATTTTTTTTTAAAAAAATTATCAGCTGAAAGTAGCAGTAGATAATTTATTCCCTCATGAATTACTCATCTGTGGATAATTACCTATTGGTAGCAGAAATTAAACTCTTAATTTATGAGATTATCTTCTTTATTTCTTCTAATTCTGCTATAATGAAGGATGTTAGCAATGATCCAACTTCTTCTGCCCAAATAGCAAAACCCTCTAATACAAGTCTATATCAAAAGTCACCCCCTCTATCTCTCAACAGATAAACGTTGTAAAATGAGAACAACCACATCCAGCAATAGCTGAGGGGGAGGGTGAGCATTTAGAGGAAGTTATGAGGAAGAAATAAGGAACAATGAGAACCCTTGGAGACTGCTTAATATTCTCTCAAAAGGATATTATGTTCTAAAAGGAAAAAGCACATCTCTAGGTGCAACCTCTTAAAAGGCTGTATCTATTGAAAATAGTTCAACTCCAAGGATACATGCATTTGAGTCTACAATTATCACATCTTTAAATACCTTTTAGAGGAAGAAGAAGAAACAGGCTCTGATCAAAGATCAACCTATCACTTAATGCACACACAGGGTCTCACATTGATGCTTCTTTTTTCTCTATTCAAGAGGAGCAACCAATATTCACATTCTACCCTTATTATTTCTTCTTCCCTCTTTGATATTTCTTTAGAAGCAATGGTAAATTACTTAATTCCATTGGTTTCAGATTTTTTGATAGTTCAATCATCAAAGAAGCCAATTCTTGAAGCTAAAACAGAAAGAGCAGCTCTCAACTCATCAATGGATACTACAATAGTACTTTATCAAGCATCCACTGATGCAAAATACTTACTTCCTATATTTTCTACACCACTCCAGGTCACCCACAATAAGAAGATTTTATTTTGTGTGAGCCTGTGAGAATTCAAAATGAAAGTCAGACCTTGTGTCTGAAAAAAGGTGAGGAAAAAGAAATTAAAAGCAAAATGTTTTTTTTTTTGGAAAATAAGTGTGAGAGGCTGACTTGTAAAAGTCAGGTAAAAGGAGATGGTGTGAGCAAGGATGAGATCCTTGAAGAAAATAATAGAGAGAAATTGTTTCACTCACTACTTTTGCAGCTTATTTATTCTCTGATCCCCAATTCTGATCATATATCAGAGGATACTGAGAGAAGATCTTGTGATTGTTTGGTTGGATGCAAGCAACACAAAATTATTGGATGATGCAACACACTTAATATCAGAATATTTGATCACACAGAGATCAAGTGCATCTGTACTCACAAAATGTTTTTGAAGCATTGATAAAAGAAAGTAAAACATGAAGCTCCAACACTTCATACTCAATGATCTTCAAACAAAGCTCAAACATTTCTTCCTACTAGTCAACCTAATCTGGTGATTTCTCCCCTCTAACATTAAGATGTTGATGTCAAAAAGGGGGAGAATGATGAGGAAAGGGGAGAAAAGAGCAATTTTGATTAGGATAGGGGGAGATTTGTTAAAGATGATTAACAAATTGATGGCTAGGCATTGAGGAACTGAAACATCAAAACCATCACTGCTAAGTTCATCATGTATAATTATATTTTTAAATGTTTACATTCAATTCTAAGTAATGGTGTTATAAGGTTGGTGTCTTGACATCATCATCAAACCTTGATTTATGCTTATCTTTGATAAATCATAAATAGGGGGTGATTGTTAGGAATTATAGCATTTGATGATGATGTATAAACTTAGAATTGTTAGATTTTGTAATTGTACAAGTACCTGTAGTAGTGTTTTATCAAATACTACCATTAAAGACTGCAGGAGACCATCAGAGACTACAAGAAATGCATTTGGAGAGTTCAACAAAAGTCAAAGTTGGTCAAGCAAAATTAGCCTATTGGAGACTAGGTTTTTGGTCATCGGAGACTAAGTTTTTGGTCATCGAAGACTAAGTTTTTGTTCATCGGATACTAAGTATTTGGTCATCAGAGACTAACTTTTGGTCATCGGACACTAAGTTTTTGTTCATCAGAGACTATGTTTTTGTTCATCAGAGACTAAGTCTTTTAGAGACTAAGTGTTTGTTCATCAGAGACTAATGTTAAAGCTACCAGAGACTAAGACAAAGACACTCCAAAGTAGCCTTGATAAGATTTGACTGTTGCCAAACTCAAAATGACTATCGCCAAAGTCATTGGGTAATTTACACTAGCACCAAAGTGCTCGGGCATCAGTGAATAAAATGTGAAGCACCAAAGTGCTCGGGCGTCAGGGGATAAATTTCTCGTCATCAAGGGACGAGTTTCTCGGCATCAGTGGATGAGTTTCTCAACATCAGGGGATTAGTTTCTCGGCATTAGGGGATGAGATTCTCGGCGTTAGTGGATGAGTGTCTCAGCATCAGGGGATCATTTTCTCATCGTCAGGGGATAAATATCCACTGATAAACAGACTGTCTATCAGGGGATAAAATAATCAGAGACTAAACATGATATATGGGATGACACATGGCTGAGTTCACAAATTCACTAACTCAAGTTTAAAGGCGGTGGAATTAAAATATAGATGGTGGTCCAATAAGGAGAGATTGACTACCAAAGAAGCTTCAAGGAGATAAGTTATACACTATAGGTGTGAACACAGATATGGAGAAAAGTCATACTTATACACTAGCAAGTGTATATAGTTGTTGGAGTGAAAACTGCAAATAACTTATAGAAACTTGAAGGAGGAAAATATGGAAGCTGGTCCAATCAAAAACCAGGAAGTTCATAGAGATAAGTTATTCACTGCAGAGATAACTTATCATGGGAACTCCAAGAGGAAAATAATGGAGCTGATGTGATGATACATCAGAGATGTTACATAACAAGTTGGCGTGCAAGAAAGGTCATTCAAAAAGAAGAAGTTATGTGATAGAGCTGCAATTACCAAAGAATATCAGAGATACTTTTGGAGGCAACTCACTGAAGAAACTTGGAGAACAAGGAAGCTATGTTTATAAATAGAGACATGGAGCAGCTAAGATAATACAGATCAAGATATAACATCATACATCGAGATAACAACAAGAATATATCTTATCTCAGATCATATAGTAACTGTAATAAACTTAAAGAGAAACAATTTTTTTTTTATATAACTTGAGTGTAACATGTTTTCATAACTTGAGAGAAGCTAGAATTCATATTCTAGAGTGCAACTGTTATTTTAAACAGATATTGTCTGTAGCTAGCAATCACTACCATAAATAATTATAAAGATTCAAATTGATTTACAATAAATAAACATATTGTAGAATAATATTCATATGTTGCAATTTGCTTTACTGTTTCATATGTTATATTTTTTTAGAAAAGTTATTTTAACTGTTCTTAAGTTTAAAACTATATTAAATAGTTTAATTCAAAGAAAAGTTAGTAATTGTATTCAACCCCCCCCCCCCTTCGTCTACAATTACTCTACGGGACAAAGAACAATTTATCCACCGACGAGTTTGGCGATGGTCAAGAGATTTTGGTGATAGCCAAGAGACTTTGGTGGTAGTCAAATGAATTCCCGACGAGTTTGGCAATGAACAAAATTATCCACTGATGGCCAATTTATCCAGTGACGGGTGAATTATCCCCTGATAGATAATTCATCCCCTAACGAACAAAGACATCCCCTAATGGGTGAATCATCCCCTGGCAAGTAAGACATCTCCTGACGAGTAAGATATCCCCTAACGGGTAATTTATCCCCTGATGATTAAAATGGATATTTAACAGTCTAAAAAATCTTATCTAAATTAGAAGTCCCAATTTCCAACACATCAAATGATTAAATTAAAACATCAAAGAGATAAGAAATGCACGGACATCACAAGCATCACATATATACATACTCACATTCATATTCAAACCATAAATTCTCATGCTATGTCAACATGCATATTTTACAGAGGTATTTCACCAAGTAAGTGAATTAGATTAGCAGTTAAGGACAAAGGCAAGTATATTCTCACTCTTATGCTTATTTCAGTTAAGCGCATGATCAATTGATTCGACATGCGTACAAGGTTATGACTTTTATGTTGGAATTTCCTTGTGAATCAGAATGCTATGCTTTAATTTTTACTAGCATGCTATGAATGAAAGTGCATGGATATAACTGAGCCTTAATTTATTAGTTATTTTTCAATCTTATATTTGTGCAAATGTATGAGAATGTTATGTCCCTTACATGGGTCATTAAGCTCTAATGTTCCACTTGAGCGTTGAGCAAGTGTTTATGTTAGTCTTAAGAGGGTAAGATGGATGTCATACGTAGTTACGAGCCTCCTCTAAGCTAAATAAGACCTAGGGGTCACAACTTCATGTAAGGATGATGATTAAAGTTGTTGTAATAGCTTAGTTTCTGCTACAAGATTTATACTCTGAATATTTGTAAGGATGTATTATTAAACACTTTAGTACATTAATGTTGTATGGATGTGATGTTGTCTGTTTATCCTTCTACTGATGGTGCCTGAGTTCCGTGTGAGATTTTTGGGGCCGTCACAGTGAATGTTGTTTTGTATTTATCCTTTTCATTAATTTGTATTTGCCAATATCCTAATTTCAAATCGAATTTTGAAAAGATATAACCTTCATTCAGTCTTTTTAATAAATCTTTTTTATTAGGTAGAGGATACCTAATCTTTTTCAAAGCCTTATTTAAAGGTTTATAATTAATAACTAATATGGGCACTCCTTTTTTTATTTTAGCATTTTTATTTATATAAAATGCTGCACAACTCCAAAGAGATGTACTATTTCTAATTAAGGATTTTTCTTTTAATCGTTAGATTTCTTGTTTACAATGTTCTAATAATTCTTTATTCATTTGGATTGGCCTACCATTAGTAGAAATCATTCTATCATTAAATTTTTTTTCGTAAGGTAATTCTATCACATGCTTTTTCCTATTCCAAAAAGTTGTACGTAACTCACTATATAGATTTTGTTTTATCTTATTTTCTATCTGTAATATTTTCTTTTTTATTGCAGGATTTTCTAATTGTGTTTGTAATTGTTTTAGCTTTAAATCATTTTGGATTAAATTTAATTGTTTTTCTTTAAAAATTAAATGATCCTTTAACTCATTGATTTCCTTTGTTTGAGGATCACTTATAAATTTAATTATAATAGATTTACCATTGAGATTTGTAAATATACTAGAAGCATCTATTCTGGTTACATGTTGAATCATATTTATAAAAGGTGTTCCTAGGATTAACATTTGGGTTAATCCTTTTACTAGAACTAAATTAGTCCTAATACAGACATCATCATTATATATATTAACATTAGATAATTTGTAATCTAAACTCATTTTTGCGTCATTAGTTGCGGTTAATTTTTGACTTGATTTTATTTTGTCAAAATATTTTGTAGGAATTATTCCGTCCTTTATACAATTAAGATCAGGTCCACTATCAATTAGAGCAATTATTTAATACTTAATTCTTCATGAATAACTAAAGTAATATAAACATACCAATTTAGATATGTAATATTATCCATAACACAAAGATAATTTGAATATGATTTTATTTCTTTTCCTTTATCATTTGTAGCTTGATCTTCTTCTTTAACTACTTTATAGTTATGGTTTTCCATAACTTCCATTCTTTATTTTAAAATTCTAATTTCTATTTTTAATTCATTAACTTCTTGTTTCAACTCATTTACAATTATCTCTTTTTGAGGGGTTTCAAACTAATTAATTACCTCTTGAAAATTATAAGTTATTTTTTTTTTTTTGCTAGAAGATGAGTTTTTGGTTCTTCTTAATAATCTTTTAAGAATTGTAAGAGGATTTTCTTTTTTTCTTCTGAATCATTTATTTTTTCTATAATATCTAAAATCATGTTTTGTGTTTTTGTTAAAATATTTATGCTCAATCCATTCAAATCAATAATAGATTTAACTCATTTATAAAACTATAATCTTTATGATTATTATTTTCTTCAAATTCCTCACTGTTTGTCCTACAAGATGGTTTGTAGAAGGGGGAGTTGAATACAAACCACAAAATTCTTTCGAACTTTGTGAGTTTAGCGAATATACTGTATTAAAAGTTGTCGACTTGAAAGAATACAATATATCACAAGTGTTTCTAAACTTTTATAAATCAATGAAAGATTACAAAAGCTCACTGGTGTGAATGACCAGCTTCTAACAATTCTGTTGAAAATAATAGCTGCACTCTAGAAAAATGATTTCTAGCTTCTCTCAAGTTTTTGAAAACTTCCTACATTCAAGTTATGAAAAACTTGCTTTTCTGTAAGTTTATTACAGTTGCTATATGATCTGAGATAAGATATATTCTTGTTTTTATCTCTCGATGTATGATGTTATATCTCGATCTATATCTTACCTCAGCTGCTCCATGTCTCTATTTATAGACATAGCTTCCTTGTTCTCCAAGCTACTTCAGTGAGTTACCTCAAAAAATATATCTGATATTCTTTGGTAATTGTAGCTCTGTCAAATAACTTCTTCTTTTTGCATGACCTGCCTTGTATGTCAACCTATTATGTAACATCTCTGGTGTATCAGCACACCAGCTCCCTCTTTTCCTCTTGGAGTTCCCATGATAAGTTATCTCTGCAGTGAATAACTTATCTCTATGAGTTTCCAGGTTTTTGATTGGACCAGCGTCCATATTTTCCTACTTCAAGTTTCTATAAGATATCTCTGCAATTTTCACTCCAACAGCTATACACGTATGCTAGTGTATAAGTATGACTTTTCTCCTTATCAGTGTTCACACCTGTAGTGTATATCTTATCTCCTTCAAGATTCTTTGGCAGTCAATCTCTCCTTATTGGACCACCATCTATATTTTAATTCCACCACCTTTAAACTTGAGTTGGCGAATTTGTGAACTCAGCCATGTGTCATCCCATATATCATGTTTAGTCTCTAATTATTTTATTCCCTGATTGGATATTTATCCTCTGATGGATAGTCTCTAGTATCGACAAGTCCATCCCCTGATGAGGAGAAAACTATCCTCTAATGCTGAGACACTCATCCATTGACACCGAAAATCTCATCCCCTGATGCCGAGAAACTCATCCCCTGATGTCGAGAAACTCGTCCCCTGATGTCGAGAGATTTATTCCTTGATGCCCGAGCACTTTGGTGTTTCACATTTTATCCACTGATGCCCAAGCACTTTAGCGCTAGTGTAAATTACCCAACGACTTTGGCGATGAGTAATTTTGAGTTTGGCAATGTTGTTGATTTGCCCGACGACTTTGGCGATAGTCATTTTAAGTTTGGCAAGGGTCAAATCTTCTCAAGGTTACTTTAATGCATTGGAGTGTCTTTGCCTTAGTCTCTGGTAGCTTCAACATTAGTCCCTAATGAATAAACACTTAGTCTTTGAAAGACTTAGACTTCGATGAACAAAAACTTAGTCTCCGATGAACAAAAACTTAGTCTTTGATGACCAAAACTTAGTTTTCGATGAACAAAAACTTAGTCTCTGATGAACGAAAACTTAGTCTCTGATGAACGAAAACTTAGTCTCCGATGAACAAAAACTTAGTCTCCGATAGGCTAATTTTGCTTGTCCAACATTGACTTTTGTTGAACTCTCCAAATGCATTCCTTGTAGTCTCTTATGAACTCTCCAAATGCATTCCTTGTAGTCTCTTATGGTCTCCTGAAGTCTCTGAGGGTAGTATTTGATAGAGCACTACTGCATGTGCTTGTACAATTACAAAATCTAACAATTCTATGTTTATAAATCATCATCAAATGCTATAATTCCTAACACTCACTATCTGAACTAGTATAAATTTCTTCATCTTCAATATTATTAATATCATTTTTTGAATCACTCTATATTTTTGGATTCAATAATATTGCTAATATTTGAGTTTTCAACTCATCACTAATATCTAATTCTTGGACTTTCTTTTTGACCCAATAATTATTAGCATAATGACCTATTTTGTCACATTTGTGACAAGTTATTTCTCTTTTGAAATTATTATTCTTTTTTCTAAAAGGTTTTTTACCTTTATGAAAGTTAGAATAAATTTCCTAAATTTCTTTTTACTTTTAATAAATCTTTTTGGCCTATTTTGTTTTGGCCTTTTTAACTTAGATGTAGGGATATTATAAGCAAATTGATTATAGAATTCTCCTATTTTTTTTTCTATTTGTTAACCCTTGTTTTTTCAATTGGGCTTTTAAGTTTAGATCATTACACAAACCCTTGTTTTTTAATTTGCAACTTCATGTTGTACTTTCTTTTATCAATGCTTCAAAAACATTTTGTGAGTACAACTGCACTTGATCTCTGTGTGATCAAATATTATAATATTAAGTGTGCTGCTGCATCATCCAATAATTTTGTGTTGCTTGCATCCAACCAAACAATCACAAGATGTTATTTTAGTATCCTCTGATATATGATCAGAATTGGGGATCAGAGAATAAATGAGCTGCAAAGGTAGTGAGTGAAACAATTTCTCTCTATTCTTTTCTTCAAGGATCTCATCCTTGCTCACACCATCTCCTTTTACCTGACTTTTACAAGTCAGCCTCTCACAGTTATTTTTCAAAAAAACATTTTGCTTTTAATTTCTTTTTCCTCACCTTTTTTCAAACACAAGGTCTGACTCTCATTTTGAATTCTCACAGGCTCACGCAATATAAAATCTTCTTGTTGTGGGTGACCTGGAGTGGTGTAGAAAATATAGGAAGTAAGTGTTTTGCATCAGTGGATGCTTGATAAAGTACTATTATAGTATCCACTGATGAGTTGAGAGCTACTCTTTCTGTTTCAGATTCAAGAATTGGCTTCTTTGATGATTGAACTATCAAAGAATTTGAAGCCAATGGAATTAAATACTTTTCCATTGCTTCTAAAGAAATATCAAATAAGGAAGAAGAAATAATAAGGGTAGAATTGAATATTGGCTGCTCCTCTTGAATAGAGAAAAGAGAAGCATCAATGTGAGACTCTGTGTGTGCATTAAGTGATAGGTTGATCATTGATCAGAGCCTGTTTCTTCTTCTTCCTTTGAAAAGTATTTAAAGATGTGATCATTGTAGACTCAAATGCCTGTGTCCTTGGAGTTGAACTATTTTCAATAGATACAACCTTTTGAGAGATTGCACCTAGAGATGTGCCTTTTCCTTTTAGAACTTAATATCCTTTTGAGAGAATATTAAGCAGTCTCCAAGGGTTCTCATTGTTCCTTATTTCTTCCTCGTAACTTCTTCTAAATGCTCACCCTCCCCTTCAGCTATTGCTGGATGTGGTTGTTCTCATTTTACAACCTTTATCTGTTGAGAGATAGAGGGGGTGGCTTTTGATATAGACTTGTATTAGAGGGTTTTGCTACTTGGGCAAAAGAAGTTGGATCATAACTAACATCCTTCATTGTAGCAGAATTAGAAGAAATAAAGAATAATGTAGTAGAGAGTTAAGACAATATATGAATCGGCTATGACAAGATCTTTAAATAGATGAAGAATATTAAACAAAGGGAATCCTGCATAATATAAAAGTTTCTCTACTATATATATACAATCAGGAGTCAATTATCCATTGAAAGTTAAACTAGTGTAGGATAATTAGCCATTACTGCATTATCATCAGGTAATAATTATCCATTAATAAGAACAGTTATTGACTAATGTTTCACAGTGTTATTATCTTTATGAACAATTAAGTTTGTCAAAAGATAATTTCAACTGCTTCATTCAGCTGTTAATTAGTCTCTGGTAACTAAGTCATCAGAAAATAATTAACTACTGCTGCAATTCAGACTTGCACAAAATTTTCAAAGAATCTTATTCACCAAAATTGAGCATACGTAGCTCACTTACCAACCTGTTAAAGGTGGCTTCATCCAATGGTTTGGTGAATATATCTGCAAGCTGCTTCTCTATTGGAACAAAATGAAGTTCCATTGTACCATTCATCACATATTCTCTGATGATGTGGTATCTGATGTCTATGTGCTTTGTCCAAGAGTGTTGCACAGAATTCTCTGTAATGGAAATGACACTGGTGTTGTCATAATAAATAGGAATATGATTATATACCATACCATAGTCCATTAGTTGTTTTTTCATCCATAAGATTTAAGCACAACAATGTATTCTGCTTCAGCTGTTGAGGTTGACACAGAATGTTGTTTCTTACTAAACCATGACACTAGTTTTCTTCCAAGAAATTGACAATTTCCTGTTGTGCTTTTCCTGTCTAATTTGCAACCTGCATAATTTGCATTTGAATAGCCTATTAGATCAAATCTAGAATCTCTAGGATACCAAATTCCAAGATTTGGAGTACCCTTGAGATATCTGAATATTCTTTTAACTGCAATCAGATGAGATTCTCTAGGATCTTATTGGAATCTAGCACATAAACAAGTTGAAAACATTATATTAGGTCTACTTGCAGTGAGACATAAAAGAGAGTCTATCATGCCTTTATAACTTGAAACATCAACCTTTTTACCAATTGAATCTTTGTCAAGTTTAGTGGTTGTTGGCATGGGAGTTTTAGCAGTTGCAACATCTTGTAAATTCAATTTCTTTAAAAGGTCTTTTAAATATTTTGTTTGACTACTGAAAATTCCATTAGTGGTTTGTTTAACCTGTAAACCTAAAAAGAAAGTTAATTCTCTCATCATGCTCATCTCATATCTACTTTGCATAAGCTTAGAAAACTTAGAGCATAAGCTCTCATTAGTAGAACCAAATATAATATTATCAACATAGACTTGAACAAGTATTAATTCACCAGCATGTTTTCTATGAAATATAGTTTTATCTTAATGGAGATTGTTAGATATAAATGATGATGATGATGTTTAGAGAATAAATGTGTAACTGTAAATACTCAAGGTATTCTATAAACCTTAGTATATTTGCACGAGTTTTGCATCCACTATTCGACGACTAGTCATCAGGGGATGAACTCCACTTCACTTGGCAAGTCATCAATGTTAACTTCAAAAGACTCGACAGTGTCAAGGAATGACTATTGTTACTTAAAAGAAGATAACTATTCCGCACGACAGACATTCTAGGCTAAGCCAAGAAAGTATCGATGATTAATAGGATAAGTATTTATAAGGGCATCAATAAGAAGAACCCATCAGGGGAAGCCTAAAAATACTGTATCAAGGCGATGACATCATCAGGGGATGTCTTCGTCATGGGAAGCCATCAGGGGAACCCGTCAGGCGATGACCTCATTAGGGAAGCTGTCAAGGGAACTCATCAAGGGATGACCTAGTCAGGGGAAGCTGTCAAGGGAAGGTATCAGGGGATGACCTCGTTAGGGGAACCCATCAGGGGAAACACCCTTGTGTCCAGACTTTGGCGACAACATACCTCCCGATGAGTTTGGCGATGGCTAACATAACTTTGGAGATAGTTTATCTCGCGACGAGTTTGGCGATGGGTAAAAAGTGAATTTGGCGATAGTCATTTTTATTCACTGATGACGAGTTTGGCGATGACTTAGAATTGCCCAAAAAGATTGGCAACGACAAAAGATCAACTCGTCAGTGAAAACCTTCGGTGGATAAAAAGCAGGTCATGACATCAGTGGCTAAATTAAGCACTAATCAAGTCTCCATCAGGGCTTGACATCAGTGCATAAATGAAGTACTGATCAAGTCTCCATCAGGGCATGACATCAGTGGATAAACGAAGCAATGATCAAGTTTCCATCAGGGCTTGACATCAGTGGATAAATGAAGCACTGATCAAGTCTCCATTAGGGCTTGACATCAGTGGATAAAAGAAGCACTGATCAAGTTGTCTTCAGTAACTTGTCATCAGTGGATCCAGAAGCACTGATCAAGTCGACATCAGTGCTAGGCTTTAGTGGATCGTTATGACCTAATCCACACGTCATCAGGACTGACATACAAATCATTGATACTTGACACGGAAGCAAAGGGTATAATTGGAAAGATATTCCTTGAAGTTTGGTTATCCAATAACAACTCTCGAGCATTAATTACATATAGATCAGGGGATGAAAAAGAAGCAACAAAAGCAAACAGCAGTCTGACACACCACTCCTAAAGGACATTGATGTGATATAATTGCGACTATGTTGAAACTTGAAGCATGTCCAGCACATGGTTTCACTAACTAATCTTCTATACATACTGAAAGAGTTGTTACACGGAAAACTAAGCGAAGAAACAATAAGCCGCACGACAAACACTAGAAGGAAGCTTTGTAATAGATCTGAAGAGAGATATTCAAAGAAAATTTGTAGCTAGTGAGTGTGGAAAAAGAAGCTGTAATTTTATTATAGAGAAGCTGTAACTTTTTATACAATTTTGTAGCTGTTAATCACAATTGTGATTCAACAGATTTCAAGAAAAACATCAAGTTTTAATATAACTATTTTAACTTGAATGCTTGTGTATTCATTTTAATTTCAGTTAAGGTTTTCTGATCTTGTAGTTATTGTAGTAGTGCTTAACAAGTTTACACTTAAGCTTATTTTGTGTTAAGAATTGGTATCAGAGCCTACTAGCAGATTACACTTGATAAATGATCTTGATCTCTGGCCAACAAAGTTGGAAATAGTAAAGTCCCCATGTTGGAAAGGGGAAAGTACTTCTTTTGAAGATAACACATGATACTTCATCTAAGAGCAATCGATGATGAATACCTACAGATTCTAGAAAAAGGACCTCACGTACCAAAGAAGCTCATTCCTGAAGAAGTGGTGAATGGAGTTAATTTCCCTGAAAGATTAGTCTTAAAGACAATTGAAGAAATGACTCTAGAGGAAAGACAGAAAGTGAAGATAGATCTTAAAGTCATAGGTATTTTATATAATAGCTTAGATAATGATATGCTGAACAGGATCAGGAATCTTACAATGTTTAAATTAATATGGGATACAATCCAGATCTTATGTGATGGTACAGAAGATGTGAGGGAGAATAAACTATAGCTGTTAACACAACAGTATGAGTGGTTCACAATGAAAAATTGTGAATCACTCACTCAAATGTTTGACAGATTTAACAGGTTGGTAAATTACATAAGGATGTATGGGAAGACCTATGCCAACAAAGATGTGAACATAAAGTTCATGAGGGCACTTCGCATATCATGGGATCCGAAGTCAACCGCCATCAGAGAATCCATGTACATGAATATCCTAGACTTGGACAAGCTTTATGGTACTTTAAAGACATATGAGCTAGAGGTTCAACAGAGATCTGAAATGTCAAAGGATACCAGAAAGCTTAAATTTGTAGCTCTGATGGTTGCCAAGAAGAATAAAGTTGAAGTAAGACCAAGTGTCTTGATGAAGCAGTAGTCTGGAGATGCTGAAGAAGAGGGGGACTATGAAGCTGACTCAAAAGAGACTGAGTACATTCATGAAGAGGTAGAAGAAATGGATGAAACCATGGCCTTTCTTGCAAAGACGTTTGCCAAGCTGAAATTTCAAAAGCCATCTGAATCAAAAAGATTTTCAGCAAGGAAACCTAGTAGCGTAAGCAACTTTATTACTTAATCAAGAATAAAGTGCTACAAATGTAGTGAGATGGGCCACTTTGCAAATGAGTGCCGCAAGGCCATAAAGGAAGGTGAATCCAGAGGAAAAGAAGCTGAAGTGGACTATAAGAAGAAATACTTTGACCTTCTTAATGCCAACAAGAAGGGAAAAAGTTATATTGCAGAGGGAAAGGACTAGGCTGACTCAAATGAAGAAGATACTGAAGAATATGTCAACCTAGCCCTGATGGCGTCATCCACAGATAGTAGTAGCTCACAAGTAAGTCTTGAGATTTCCTCTATCATGTCTAAAACTAATTGTGTTAAAACTATTAAGGAAATGACTTGTGAGATAAGAGACCTTTATGACACCTTAAGAAGTGTTGTAGCTGAGACTGAGAGAGTACAGAAAATCAATGAACATTTGACCATTAGAAATACTCTGTTATAATCAGAACTTACTAGACTTGAGAATCTTGAAAAAGAACTCTCAAAGACTAGGAATCTTCATGACTGTGCCATAAAGAGAGAAGAATGAACCTCTAAGCTTTTGAAAGAGGAAAGGGAGGTCATAAAAAGGTGTAACGAGTCAAGCAAGAAACTAGATAATCAATTAAGCTGTCAGAAATCTGATCATAAATCTTGTTTAGGCCATGAGGAGACTCATGAGAAGCAACCTTTTGTTGAGGTTGAAAATGCAGCTAGCTTTAGAAAAAGGCCTAGAAAACCTACCAAGTTTATAAAGGCTATATAACAAAGCTAGAGAAATGGAATGTTTTCCCGATGACTGTAGCTTCCAAAGGTGGTGGGAATGGTAAGAAACCTAATCTTGCCAAAGTACTCAAGCCCCCATTCAAGAAGGAACAAGACTGTGCATCAGTGGATACACAATCATCAGCGGATAAGAGTACATCAGGCCGTCGAAGCCCTTCAAGGGATAAAGGCCTAACAGGGGATAAGAAAAAGAATAGGAATGACAAATTAGGTGTAAACAAAGCTAGTAACTAAGCCCCTATTCAAGAAGCCCCAAGGAAAATGTGTTGGAACTGTGGTAGCAATAATCATTTATCCTTTCAATGTAAAGAAAAACCACAGATTTTAACCGATACAATTTTTTATGTTGATGATTTACCAACTGCTCATGCATGCACCTTTAAGGGTAAAGTTAACAAAACTGTTGATAAATCTAACGTGTATATTGAAGCTTGTAAAAAGGAGAAAGCGTGTATATTGCCAAAACCAAAAGTCATAAGCAATTAAAAAGCTGTTTTACCATTAATTGTGACTAAACCTAGAGGACCCAAATCCACTTGGGTACCAGAAACAAATTAAATGTTCTTTGTGTGCAAGGAAAAGTCAAAGGCAAACAAATCTAGTTTTTAGATAGTGGCTGCTCAAGACACATGACAGGAAACAAAGCCCTGCTCACAGAGTTCCAAGAAAAGTTTGGTCCAGTGATCTCTTTTGGTGGCAACAGCAAAGGACTGACTTTTGGTTATGGCAAAGTACCAAATGGGAATGTCTTATTTGAAGATGTTGCACTAGTTAATGAGCTAAAGCATAATCCATTGAGCATAAGTCAACTATGTGATAAAGGCTTCATCATTACTTTCAAAGGGGATCAATGCTTAATCTTAAAAGAAAGTGATGGGAAGATTGTCTTATCAGGAATTAGGAAAGGAGATCTCTACATTGCTAATTTTAGGTCAGTGGATGGAGAATCATGTTTCTACAGTAAGGCAACCCCTGATGAGAGCAGCATGTGGGATAAGAAACGCTCTCACCTGAACTAAAAAACTATCAATGATTTGGTGAAGAAAGAGTTGATAACTGGACTACCTTAAGTGGAATTCATTCAAGAAAGATTATGTTCAGCATGCCAACAAGGGAAGCAAAGGAAATCATCCTTTGTCAGCAAGGAAGCCACAATGATCAAGGATCGAATTCAATTGCATCATATGGATCTCTTTGGTCCTGTCAACATAATATCAGTATCTAAGAAAAGATTTGCATTGGTCATTGTGGATGACTACACCAGATATACTTGGGTTAAGTTCCAACATGCCAAAACTGAAGTACCTCAACAAACCATTGACCATATAAGGAAAGTGAAAACTGAGTCAAGGTTAGTGGTTAGAATTTTGAGGACAGACAATAGGACTGAATTCAAGAATGCAGTTGTTGATGGATTCTGTGTGGAGAAAGGCATCAATCACACATTTTCTGCTCCAAGAAATCCTCAACAGAATGGTGTAGTAGAAAGGAAATATAGAACCCTGATAGAAGCTGCTAGGACAATGTTAGCAGAGGCAAAAATTCTTACCTACTTTTGGGCTGAGGCAATTTCGATTGTTTGCTTCATTCAAAATAGATCTTTGATCAACAAAGCTCACAATAAGACACCATATGAGCTAATGACAGGGACAAAACCAAACATCAAGTTCCTACATGTTTTTGGATGCAAATGCTTTGTATTATGTAACTTTGGTGAGAACTTAGGAATATTTGACTCAAAAGCTGATGAAGCCATTTTCCTAGGTTACTCCCTGATTGTGGCGGCCCAGGAAAAATCCCCCGAGCTGGGCCTTGGGCATTGTCAACAATTTGGGTGATAGCCCCAAGATCCCTAGGCTGGAACCCCCGAGCCCCTCCAGAAAACAAATATAAAATCACAACACAACTGAGACAGACACGTCATATCCAATCATTTACATTATCTGAATGAAACATACATTCTCAAAACATCATAATAAAATCTTAAGGTTCACATCTTCTTACATAACCTCAAAGCTTGGAAATAAACAAGCTGCAGTAGAAACTAACTTTAGATGGCCCATCTGGCCTTACAACCTAAACATTTCTGTGATGGCCTTTGGTTTCACTTTCCCTCTAAAGGCCATCCATAGGAGAGAAATCAAGAAGCTCTCACTATGTCATTTTCTCTTTTCCTTTATTAGGCGACTCGGCTTTCTTGATATAACCTGTAAAATATTTCATAACATTCCACATGAGCGTTTAAGCTCAACAAGTATACATTTATAAGCAAGAAGAACAGATAATTCAAAAGCTTTAATATTCATTGGGGTTGGGCGAAGCAATGCCAATACCTCTAGATAATCAATCAACATGTATCATTTAGGGTTCCCGAGTGATATCAAGGGGTTAACCCTCTTTAAAAAGAATAAATCTTGATTCGCCCTCTCTTCATCAGATAATGCATCACCTGACCAGACTGATCACTATCTGACTTCTTTTAACAATCAAATTTCATCCCAGCTGGTCATCCTAGTCATTTGATTCCATCATTTGACATACGTAGTCACTTGCAGAAAACATTGGTCTGCGAGGTCTGATTACCGATGCCTCGGTTTTTCATTCCCTATCATCATTGGTCAGAATACCAGGCGAAAGCATTCAACAGCCCCTTAACTTCCCATATGGATATATCTTCTTGTCAACATTTTCTTGTTTTAAAAACTTTGGCATGCTCAACAATTAAAAGCAGCAACTGCCAATAACCTTGGCGTGCTCAACAAATAAAAGCAACGACTACCAATAACGTAACTATATATCCATATAGGACATGCTCGGGTGTGCATACAAGGTCACGACCTGCAACACCTTTACATCATCTTTTGGTGTGCTAGCGATTTTAAACAACTAGCAATCACCCAAAAACACATAGCTCAATAATCAACATCTTTTCACGTACGTCGGATCAATGATTGTACGTTACTTAATCATCAAAGAGATCATCATCTTGCATAGGCACTAACATCATTCATTTACGTAAATTGAAATAGTGATTCTACTTAATCAGTAAGAAAGAAAGTGGAATGAGTATATACTTGCCTTGGTCTTTAGCTAAACTCAATATATTGGTTGCAATAGGGTTCTGTAAAACATCATTGTTGGTATAACATGAGAAATCTATACTTTGGAAGATGAATATGCAAAAATAGAGAATGATCATTAGGGCACGAAGTTGCCCGTCAGGGGATGGTTCACTCGTCAAGGGATACATTACCCATTAGGGGATGCATGCCTGTCAGGGGATAATTCATCCATCAGGGGATAATTTACCCGTCAGGGAATAGTCATCAGAGGATGACTTACCCATCAGGAGATAATCTTGTTCATCGCCAAACTCGTCGGGTGACAGCTTGTTCAGCGCCGAACTCCCCAAGTCATCGCTGAACTCATCACTGGATGATTTGTCCAGCACCAAACTCCTCGGTGGATAAATGTTCAGCGCCAAACTCACTTATTCAGCGCCAAACCTGTTGGAGACAAAACATAGATGCTCATCAGAGACTAACAAATATCTCATCAAAGACTGATGACATCATCTTAACCCATCGGAGACTAAGGCTGACGTCATCGGAGATTATCATTAACTTACCAGAGACTGATGACGTCATCTTAACCCATCGGGGACTAAAGGTGACATCATCAGGGACTAATGTTAACTCATCAGAGACTGATGACGTCATCTTAACCCATCAGAGACTAAGGGTGACGTCATCAGAGACTAATGTTAACTCATCAAAGACTGATATTATCTCATCAGAGACTAACATTATCTTATCAGAGACTAATCATAGAACTTGTCTCTGATAAAAGGAAGTCTTCCATGATCACGAACGATATCTAGTGATAAACAAACTCAATCTAAGATGCGTAATCGTCCCTTTAACAACTCAAAACACCATACTCTTAACAACTTTATTCTTTCCTAAAGACTTAGCATATACAGTGAATACTTTCGGATGCTACGTAAAAAGAAAACGAAAAGCAGAGGAGAACATAAGATTCTTACCTCTTAGGTTGACGAAAGAAATCAAAGCCTGTTTGAAAGTAATCGCCCAGAAGAGAGAACTTGAAATTATATGAAGATGGTAGGTTTAAAGAAGAACTTTAGGAGAGAAAATCTTTAGAAAAGAGATTGAAATGTTACCTCCGAATGAGGTATTTATAGTAAGCTGAGATTAAGCTTTGAGATAAAATCATTGGTTAATAAAACGGCTACTCATCATGATTCTTAACAGCTAGATATATGTAATAAGCAACTGATGTCCTTCATGCACATAAGCTAGTCACTTAAGCAACTTACTAATCTAATTAATATACATACACATGATGTAATCATTCTTACATATGTCATTAAGTTCTTCATGGGACTTACTAAACTGGACGCGTGGCTCCTTCAAGCAATTACGATTGTTACCAAACATGTAAACATAATTTGCTTGTCCTTGTAACCAACATCCAAACAAATTATAACCCTCTAATGGGTTCAAAAATATTTAGACATTCATAAACATCATATATTAACTATACACGTTAATAAGAAAACAAATATGAATGAATAAATTATTTATAGATAAACAAATTTTCCAGGTCGTCACACTGACATCTAAGGCCTACATGGTTTACAACAAGAGACTCCAGGTGTTGATGGAGTCTATTCATGTAGCTTTTGATGATCAAGAGATGTCTGACTTGAAGACCTTGGTTTACATGAAGAGCTCAAATTTGAAAATGAAGATGATTCTGATTATCAAGAGAATGAAGCTGATGAGTGCAGACAAATGGAGAATTGAACAATCCCTGATGTTAATCCAAACAACCAAGAAGCCCCTTTAGTGGATAGAGTTAACATCCTGGACAACAGGTCAGGGAATACTCCATCAGGGGATAATCTATCACGGAATGCACCATCATGGGATAACTTTAACCTTGATTTAAGTATGAATTTAGGGGGAGTTCTCTCAAAAGCTGGTAGCACAGACTTAGGGGGAGGAGATTATGATTATGCAAGCTAATCAAGATACATTTCTAAGCCCAAATGGTCTAGGAGTCATACAACAGATTTAATCATTGGTGATCCAAATCAGAAAGTGCAAACTAGAAAAGCAACATCTAATGAATGCCTATATATGCTTTCTTTCTTTCACAAATTGAGCTAAAGAAATTTGAAGAAGCCATTCAAGATGCAGAATGGATCATGGCAATGCAAGAAGAGCTGAATCAATTTGAAAGAAATCAAGTATGGAAGTTGGTGCCTAAACCCAAAGATAGAATTATAATAGGTACCAAGTGGGTATTCAGAAACAAGATGGATGGAGCTGACATTGTTATAAGGAATAAAGCAAGACTGGTGGCAAAGGGATATCTTGTAGAGGAAGGGAATGACTTTGATGAGACTTTTGCACCAGTGGCCAGACTTGAGGCTATAAAAATCTTCTTAGCCTATGCAGCACATTCAAACTTTAGAGTTTTCAAATGGATGTGAAAAGTGCTTTTCTTAATGGGAAGTTAGAACAGGAGGTGTATGTCCAACAACCACCAGGATTTGAAAGTTCAAGATTCCCAAATCATGTCTACAAATTAGAGAAAACACTTTATGGATCGAAGCAAGCTCCTAGAGCTTGGTATGACACACTGTCAAAGTTTTTGGTGGATAACAAGTTCATAAGAGGTATCATTGACAAAACATTGTTCTTTAGACAACACCAAGGTCATCTGATCCTAGTTCAAATATATGTTGAAGATATCATCTTTGGATCCACTAACACTAGACTATGTGAAAAGTTCTCCAAGCTCATGCAAAGCAAGTATGAAATGAGTTTGATGGGAGAATTGTCTTATTTTTGGGGCTGCAAATCAAACAAGTCACTGATGGGATTTATATACATTAGACAAAGTATGCTAAAGAACTTCTCAAGAAATTTGACATGGAGGACTCAAAAGTAGCAAAGACACCTATGGCCACAACAACCAAGATTGACCCTGATAAGATTTGAAAGAAAGTTGATTTAAAGACTTATAGGGGAATGATTGGTTCTCTGTTGTATCTGACATAAAGTAGGCCTGACATAATCTTTGTGTAAGGTATCAAGCTGATCTGAGGTAGTCTCATCTAATTGCAGTGAAAAGAATCTTGAGGTACATCAAGGGCACTACAGAGTTGGGACTTTGGTATCGAAAGGAGTCTGGATTTGAATTACTTGGGTATTCTAATGTTGACTTTGGAGAATGCAGAATTGATAGAAAGAGTACAACATGAAGCTGTCAATTTCTAGGAGGAATGTTTGTATCTTGGTTCAGTAAAAAGCAACATTTAATATCAACATCTACTGCTGAAGCTGAATACATTGCAGCTGGAAGTTGCTATGTACAAATCCTATAAATGAAGAATCAGTTATTGGACTATGGCCTAAACTTCAACAAAATTCCAATTTTGTGTGATAACACAAGTGCCATTACAATTGTTGAAAACCCTGTGCAACATTCCAGAACTAAACATATAGAGATCAAATATCACTTTATCAGGGAACATGCCATGAATGACACCATTGAACTACACTTTGTACCAACCAACAAGCAGCTGACATATATCTTCACCAAAGCTCTTGATGAAGCCACTTTTGTCAATCTAGTGAGAGAGCTGGGAATGATGAATTATACAAGAGGATGCTTGATCAACTTGCTGAAGTCATACCAGAAAAATTGTTGGGAGTTCAATCAATCAAGTGCTTAAGTGTTGGTATTTCTAAGTCATCTCATAATTTCCTGATAATGTTACTGATCCATGATTATATGCTTATGTATATAATAAAAAAAATTATTATTACTATATATATATATATATATATATATATATATATTGTGACGACTTGGAAAAAAAAACATTTGTATATTTATAAATAATTTATTCACTTATTTTAATTTTATTTTATGCTATTATTAATATGAATATGGTTATTATATAACGCTTTTGGTTGTGTGAATATTTTTGGACCCATTAAAGGGGTTATTGTTGTTTGATTATTGTTTGCAAGGTTAAGCAATGATGTATATTTTTGATGACGTCATTGTGTACGTATGCTAATTAGAGTAATAAGCTGCTTATGTGTCATCAATTGGATTAAACGTTTGTGCATGAAGGACAGCAGGCTTATTTCGATGCTTAGCTGCTAAGAATCATGATGAGCAGCCGTTTTTACCATCCAATTTAACCAATCATTTTATTTCAAGGCTTAATCTCAGCCTACTATAAATACCTCATTCGGAGGAATATTTCAGTTTCTTTTCAAAAGATTTCCTTTTCCAAAGCTCTTCTTTTAAACCTACCATCTCCGTTAAATCTCAAGTTCTTTCTTTTGGACAACCACTTTCAAACAAGCTTTGATTTCTTTCGTCAACCCAGGAGGTAAGAATTTTAAGTTCTCTTTTGCCTTTCTTTTTGCTTGGTATCCGAGAAGTTTAGTTATAGGAGCAAGTCTTTAAGAAAGAAAAGAAAGGATTATATTCTTTTATGTCTAGAAGTGTTGCTCATAGCTTAAAGCATGAAGAGAGTTGATTTATGGAGTTGTGGTTGAGATTACCACCCTTGGAGAAATGAGGAAGACAACGCTGCATCTGAGACGAGGTCCAACTTAGTCTCTGATGAAATGTTCTTAGTCTCTGATGGGAAATTCTTAGTCCCTGATGAGATATTAGTCACCGATGACGTCAGGCTTAGTCTCTGATAGAGTTAAGATGACGTCATCAGTCCCTGATGAGATATTAGTCTCCGATGACATCAGGCTTAGTCTCTGATAGAGATAAGATGATGTCATCAGTCCCTGATGAGATATTAGTCTCCGATGACGTCAGGCTTAGTCTCCGATAGAGTTAAAATGACGTCATCAGTCCCTGATGAGATATTAGTCTCCGATGACGCCAGGCTTAGTCTCTGATAGAGTTAAGATGATGTCATCAGTCCCTGATGAGATATTAGTCTCCGATGACGTCATCCTTAGTCTCCGACGAGTAAAGATGACGTCAGCAGTCTCTGATGAGTTATATAGTCTCTGACGAGTGAAATTTTTCCTCGATAAGGCAACCTCATGCCCTGATAACCATTTTCTTTATGAATAACCATCTTCAAAGTATGGATTTCTCATGATATACCAACAATGATATTTTACATAACCCTTTCTCAGCCAGTATAGTGAATCTAGCTAAGGACCAAGGCAAGTATATATTCATTCCACTTTCTTTCTTACTGATTACGTAAAATCATTAATTCGATTTACGTAAATGAATGATGATGATGCCCATGCATGATGATGAATTCTTTTATGATTAAGTAACGTACGATCATTGAATCCGATGTACGTGAAAAGATGTTGATAATTGAAATATGTGTTATTGGGTGGTTGCTAGCTGTTTAAATTTCCTAGCACACCAAATGATGATAAAAGATGATGTTTG
>CM025786.1:53961022-53999379 GCA_014636745.2 Centella asiatica
ATATTGGTTAATTCAACTGAAGTGCATGCTTTATTTGATTCTGGTGCAACTAGATCTTTCATATCTGAACATCTTCTCAAGAATATAAATTTTACTCCTGAATGTTTGGAAACACCTCTAGAAGTCATAGTGGCTAATCAAGAGGTATACATTGCCAGGAATGTATTACCTAATTATATTATAAGAATAGGAAAGCATGACTTCTTTGCGAATCTAATACCTTTTCCATTAGGAGAGTTTGATCTAATACTAGGCATGGATTGGCTACATAAATACCAAGCTAGTATAGATTGCAGGAAAAAGAAGGTTTTCCTAAGAACACCCTCAAATAGTAAAGTGACATTTTATGGGAGTAAGTCTACTAAACCCTCTCGTCTTCTTACAGTATTACAAGCTAATAAAATGTTATGCAAGGGATGCGAAGCATTTTTAGTCCATGTTTAGGACAAGAAGGTAGAAGGATTAAATATTTCAGATATCCCGGTAGTAAAGGAATTTGAAGAAGTATTTCCTGAAGAATTACCAGGTATATCCCCAGATAGACAAGGTGAATTTGGAATTGAGCTAGTACCAGGAACTGCTCCAATTTCTAAAGCTCCTTACAGGATGGCCCCTTCGGGATTAAAAGAGTTCATGATACAACTACAAGAGTTGTTGGATCAAGGATTCATTAGGCCAAGTGTTTCACCCTGGGGAGCACCTGTTTTATTTGTAAAGAAGAAAGATGGATCATTGAGGTTATGTATTGATTACCGAGAATTGAATAAAGTGGCGGTGAAGAACCGGTATCCTTTACCTAGGATTGATGATCTGTTCGACCAACTCAAGGGAGCAAAGTACTTCTCGAAAATTGACTTGAGATCAGGATTTCATCAATTAAAGATTAAGACTGAAGATGTCCCTAAGTCAGCTTTCAGAACCCGTTATGGTCATTATGAATTTGTGGTAATGCCTTTTGGACTCACCAATGCCCCAGCTGTTTTCATGGATTTGATGAACCGAGTTTTCAAACCATATTTGGATAAGTTCATCATTGTCTTCATAGATGACATTCTCATATATTCTAAGACGAGAAAAGAGCATGATGAACATTTAAAAATAACATTGGAGACATTGAGACGAGAAAAACTTTATGCCAAATTTTCAAAGTGTGAATTTTGGTTACAAGAAGTGAAATTTTTAGGACATGTGATCAACGAATCTGGAATTTTGGTTGATCCTATTAAAGTTGAAGCCATTATAAATTGGCCACAACCAAAGACACCTACTGAAGTGCGAAGTTTTCTAGGATTAGCAGGATACTATCGTCGATTCCTTCAGTATTTTTCTAAGATAACAGTTCCATTAACGAATATGACAAGGAAAACAGAAAAGTATGTTTGGACCCCAACTTGTGAAAAGAGTTTTCAAGAATTAAAGAAAAGGTTAACCACCGCCCCTGTACTAAGTTTACCTGATAACAAAGGAAATTTTGTGATCTATAGTGATGCTTCAATGAATGGATTAGGAACTGTGCTAATGTAGCATGGAAAAGTTATTGCCTATGCATCTCGGCAACTCAAGGATTGCGAAAAACGATACCCAACACATGACTTGGAATTAGCTGCGATCGTTTTTGCATTAAAGATCTGGAGGCATTATTTGTATGGAGAGAAGTATGAAATTTACACAGACCATAAGAGTTTAAAGTACATATTCACTCAAAAGGAACTGAACTTGAGGCAAAGACGGTGGTTGGAGCTCATTAAAGACTATGATTGCTCGATCAACTATCACCCGGGTAAAGCAAATGTTGTAGCTGATGCGTGAGTAGATGTGAAAGGCTAAATGTGATGACAATTCAGGAAGAGGTAAGAATGGATTTGGAAAGATTACAAATAAACGTCATCACAACTCAGCAAAAGAAAGAGCTAGAGCAAGCGGTTGGTGTAAAACCAAGCTTACTAACTATTATCAAGGAAACTCAAGAAGGGTATGTGGAAGATAGGGAAAAGTTGTTAAGAAGAGAAAATGGGAAATGTCGAATCCATGGATTGATGAGATTTGAGAATAGAATCTGGATTCCGACAAAATTGGAATTAAAGAGAAATTTACTACAGGAGGCCCATAACTCTAAGTTTTTGATACATCCAGGTGGAACCAAGATGTATCAGGATTTGAAACAAAATTTTTGGTGGACTAATATGAAGAAGGAAATAGCTGAATGGGTAAATACATGCCTCACTTGTCAACAAGTTAAAGCAGAAAATCAAAAGCCTAGTGGTTTGTTGCAATCTTTGGATATCCCAGAATGGAAGTGGGAGTATATCACAATGGATTTCGTGGTTGGATTGCCAGTGACTCAAAAAGGGTTAAACACAATTTGGGTAGTAGTGGACAGATTGACTAAATCTGCACATTTCTTACCTATTAAGGACACCTATAAGATGGACCAATTGGTCAGATTGTATGTGAAGGAAATCCTTAGCCGTCATGGAGTGCCAATTTCAATTGTATCCGATCGTGATCCTCGTTTTACGTCTAGGTTCTGGCAGAGTTTTCAAGAGTATTTAGGAACAAAATTGGACTTAAGTACCGCTTTCCACCCGCATACCGATGGGCAATCTGAAAGAACAATCCAAACCTTAGAAGATATGCTGAGAGCATGTTCTTTGGATTTTGGAGGACGATGGGATGAACATCTACCATTCATCGAGTTTGCTTATAATAATAGTTATCAGGCCAACATAGGAATGGCTCCATTTGAAGCTTTGTATGGGAGAAAGTGCAGAACACCATTGTATTGGAATGAAGTAAGAGAAAGAAAGTTATAAGGACCTGAAATAGTCCAACAAACTGAGAATGCAATTCAGACAATCCGAGCCAAGATAAGGGCAGCTCAAGATCGACAAAAGCAATACGCAAATCAACACCGAAAAGATCAAACACTAGAGGTAGGAGGTTATGCGTTGCTTAAGATCTCACCTTGGAAAGGCTTAATGCGCTTCGGACGAAAAGGGAAATTAAGTCCTCGTTTTATTGGACCTTTTGAGGTACTTCGTCGTTTTGGTGAAGTGGCTTATCAACTAGCATTACCTCCAGCTCTAGGTCATGTTCATGATGTTTTCCATGTCTCAATGCTACGACGTTATAGAGGAAATCATTCTGGCATTATTGACTATCAGCCCATTGAGTTACAACCAAATTTGCATTATGAAGAAACGCCAATACAAATTTTGGATCGTCAAGTAAAGGTTTTGAGAAATAAAGAGATTGCATCTGTAAAAGTTTTATGGAGAAACCATAACGTTGAAGAAGCAACATGGGAACTAGAAGAAATGATGATGCAAAAGTACCCTCAACTATTTCACCAGTAAAAGTTTCGAGGACGAAACTTATTATAAGGAGGGGAGAATGTGACGACTTGGAAAAAAAAAACATTTGTATATTTATAAATAATTTATTCACTTATTTTAATTTTATTTAATGCTATTATTAATATGAATATGGTTATTATATGACGCTTTTGGTTGTGTGAATATTTTTGGACCCATTAAAGTGGTTATTGTTGTTTGATTATTGGTTGCAAGGTTAAGCAATGATGTATATTTTTGATGACGTCATTGTGTACGTATGCTAATTAGAGTAATAAGCTGCTTATGTGTCATCAATTGGATTAAACATTTGTGCATGAAGGACAACAGGCTTATTTCGATGCGTAGCTGCTAAAAATCATGATGAGCAGCCGTTTTTACCGTCCAATTTAACCAATCATTTTATTTCAAGGCTTAATCTCAACCTCCTATAAATACCTCATTCGGAGGAATATTTCAGTTTCTTTTCAAAAGATTTCCTTTTCCAAAGCTCTTCTTTTAAACCTACCATCTCCGTTTAATCTCAAGTTCTTTCTTTTGGACAACCACTTTCAAACAAGCTTTGATTTCTTTCGTCAACCCAGGAGGTAAGAATTTTAAGTTCTCTTTTGCCTTTCTTTTTGCTTGGTATCCGAGAAGTTTAGTTATAGGAGCAAGTCTTTAAGAAAGAAAAGAAAGGATTATATTCTATTATGTCTAGAAGTGTTGCTCATAGCTTAAAGCATTTTGAGAGTTGATTTATGGAGTTGTGGTTGAGATTACCACCCTTGGAGAATTGAAGAAGACAACCCTGCATCTGAGACGAGATCCAACTTAGTCTCTGATGAAATGTTATTAGTCTCTGATGAGACATTCTTAGTCCCTGATGAGATATTAGTCTCCGATGTCGTCAGGCTTTGTCTCCGATAGAGTTAAAATGACGTCATCAGTCCCTGATGAGATATTAGTCTCCGATGACGTCAGGCTTAGTCTCTGATAGAGTTAAGATGATGTCATCAGTCCCTGATGAGATATTAGTCTCCGATGACGTCATCCTTAGTCTCCGACGAGTAAAGATGACGTCAGCAGTCTCTGATGAGTTATATAGTCTCTGACGAGTGAAATTTTTCCTCGATAAGGCAACCTCATGCCCTGATAACCATTTTCTTTATGAATAGCCATCTTCAAAGTATGGATTTCTCATGATATACCAACAATGATATTTTACATAACCCTTTCTTAGCCAATATAGTGAATCTAGTTAAGGACCAAGGCAAGTATATATTCATTCCACTTTCTTTCTTACTGATTACGTAAAATCATTAATTCGATTTACATAAATGAATGATGATGATGCCCATGCATGATGATGAATTCTTTTATGATTAAGTAACGTACGATCATTGAATCCGATGTACGTGAAAAGATGTTGATAATTGAAATATGTGTTATTGGGTGGTTGCTAGTTGTTTAAATTTCCTAGCACACCAAATGATGATAAAAGATGATGTTTGGGTGTTGCAAGTCATGAACTTGTATGCACACCCAAGTAACTTCTGTATGGATATATATATATAGCTCCGCCTGTGATGATCACTGTCATTTAATTGTTAAGCATGCCAATATGTGTTGTTGGCAGTCGCTGCTTTTAATTGATTAGCATGTCAAGGCTATTCAAAATCAAGAAAATGTTTATAAGAAGATATATCCATATGGAAAGTTAAGGGGCTATTGAATACTTTCGCCTGGTATTCTGGCCAATGATGATAAAAAATGATAGATCGAGGCAAGGCATCGGTAATGTGATTCTTTCTGCAGACCATATGCTTTCTGCGAAGGACTACGTATGTCAAATGATGAATCAAATGATCAGGCTGACCAGCTGGGATGAAATTTGATTATGTATAGAAGTCAGATAATGATCAGTCTGGTCAGGTGATGCATTATCTGATGAAGAGAGGGCGAATCAAGGTTTATTTGTTTAAGATGTATAACCCATTGATATCACTCGAGAACCCTAAATGACACATGTTGATTGATTATTCTGGAGGTGTTGGCATTGCTTCACCCAACCTCAATGTATATTAAAGCTTTTATCTGAATCTTTTTGCTTATGATTATATACTTGTGAGCATAAACGCTCATGTGGAATGCTATGAATGTTTTCAGGTTATGTTGTGAAGGCTGAGTCCCCTAAGAAAGGGAAGGAGAGAATGGCTTGAGGATGTTATAGTTGTAAGGCCATATGAGCCATCTAAAGTTTTGTTTCTGCTGCAGTCTGTTTATTTTCAAGCTTTGAGATTTTGTAAGATGATGTGGACCTTAAGATTTTGTAATAATGTATTTGGGAATATAATTCCCACAGGTTATGTTGTTAAGGCTTGGCTGTGTTTTTTTGTTTTGCTGTTGTGATGCTGTGTTGTAAGTTTTCTGGTGCAGCCCGGAGTTCCAGCCTGGGGATCTCGGGGACTGTCACCCAAATCGCTGACAGTGTCCGGGTCTCAGCTCGGGGTATTTTCGGGGGCGCCACACACACACACACACATATATATATATAGATATATATATATATATATATATATATATATATATATATATATATATATATATATATATATATATTCTTTTTGTTTTGGCAAGATGTGTATTAAAGGTGGTACATCAACATCAAAATTTCATATGAAACAGGTATCACTTACACATTTTTTTTAAATCTCTTATTTCTTCTATTTCAACTTTTATGGCAGAGACAATAACCACTTCTTTGCCTACCCAAGTAGTATTATCAATTTCCACGCAACCACTCTCAATAACCCAACCCTCAGTCTCCCAAAAGATAGATGGTACTAATGTAAAACTCTCTGAAGTAGCCTCATCTATTGAGGGGGAGCAAGGTGAGAAAAGTGATTGGCCTGAAGAGAAAGAAGAAGAAGATGACATCCATGAGTGTTAACCCCAAACCAAACCAGGCAGTTTCCTCCTAAAAGGATACTGACCTTAATAAGGAAATACACTCATCACTAATTGTTTCCTCCCAAAAAGATTCAATTATTGAATAAAGTCTCCAACCAAGGGCACAGTTGAGTGAGGCACATATACTGACCATAGCCTCTGATAAACCCAACATCAGGGTCTCTGAGAGCCACTTGCAGATATCTTACACAGTGAGTGCACACACAACTTCACTTGATGAATCACCTCTTTAGTCAGTGATTCAGCCAAAACTCCCTTCTATACCTCTATACTTCTTTTCATTGTCTCAACATTCTTTAGATGTTATGACATCAGATCCTCCAAATTTTCACTTCTTGGAGGAGCCAATACTCAATGATATAAATATTAGTTCAATAAAAACCTATACTTATCCTATTGTACATAAACATATTTTTTCCACTCCACTTCTACTCAAATCACCTTTGTGGACACAATGATAGCAGAAACATTACTTACTTAGTCCATAGTTGTTGATAACATAGCCCATAGGAACCCAATAAGGACAACTTTGAGTGAGGATGAGAGAATACTTAGGGAAAAGAGGCAAGGTCAAACCTTTGAGAGGACGTTGGCACAAGGAGAGAATGAGCATACCACCTTAGAAGGCAATGCAAAAGGAGAGGAAAAGAGTGATGCCTTAGAAGACATAGAAAAATGAGAGGTTGTGGGAAATAAGGATGAGATCCTTGTAAATAAAGAATATAGAGAAAATAAGTTCCTCAAGTTACATTCCAATTCTCAACTTCCACTGATGATGCTACCAAAAAGGGGGAGAAATACAAAGGGGGAGAAATCCCACAAAGGAGGAGAAATCCCACAAGGGGGAGAATTCTTCTTTGTTCTTCAAAAGGGGAGAAAACTTCAAAGAAATCTTCAAAGTCATTGTCAGGGGTTGTTGTTGAATCAACCATCAGTGGATGTGACTACTGATCCTGCTCCAAAAGGCCAAGGACATTAGATGGAAATCAACTTCAAAAGGAAAAGGCTGTGGAGGAGGAGCAACAAGAAAAACAATATACTTGTTTGTAAAGAAAGTAAAATACTTGTACATAATTACTCTTTGTAACTATACAAATACATTTATTCTTTAATGTCTTTAATTTTGTAATTTTGGGTTTTGACATCATCATCAGTACATTAGTTAGATTTATGGTTATCAAACTGATAAACATAAATAGGGGGAGATTGTTAGATATAAATGATGATGATGATGTTTAGCGAATAAATGTGCAACTCTAAATACTCAAGGTATTCTATAAACCATAGTATATTTGAACGAGTTTTGCATCCACCGATGGACGACTTAGTCATCAGGGGATGAACTTCACTGCACTGGGCGAGTCATCAATGTTATCTTGAACGGACTCGACGGTGTCAAGGAATGACTGTTATTACTCAAAAGAAGATAAGTATTCCACACGACAGATATTCCAGGCTAAGCCAACAAAGTATCGATGATCAAAAGGATAAGAATTTTTAAGGGCATCAGTAAGAAGAACCCATCAGGGGAAGCCTAAAAATACTGTATCAAGACAATAACACCGTCAGGGGAAGCCATCAGGGGAACCCGTCAGATGATGACCTTATCAGGGGAAGCTGTCAGGGGAACTCATTAAGGGATAACCTAGTCAGGGGAAGCTGTTAGGGGAAGGCAATAGGGGATGACCTTGTTAGGGGAACCTGTCAGGGGAAACACCCTTGTGTCCAGACTTTGGCGACAATGTACCTCCCGATGAGTTTGGCGATGGCTAAACATGACTTTGGCGATAGTTTATCTCACAACGAGTTTGGCAATGGGTAAAAAGTGATTTTAGCGATAGACATTTTTATTCACCGACGACGAGTTTGGCGATCACTTAGAATTGCCCGATAAGTTTGGCAACAACAAAAGATCAACTCGTCAGTGGAACCCTTCAGTAGATAATAAGTAGGTCATGACATTAGTGGATAAATGAAGCACTGATCAAGTCTCCATCAGGGCTTGAAATCAATGGATAAATGAAGCACTTATATAGTTTCCATCAGGGCTTGACATCAATGGATAAATAAAGCATTAATCAAGTCTCCATTAGGGCTTGACATTAGTGGATAAAAGAAGCACTAATCATGTTACCTTTAGTAACTTGTCATCAGTGGATCCAGAAACACTGATCAAGTCGACATCAGAGCTAGGCTTCAGTGGATCGTTTTGACCTAATCCACAACTCTTCAAGACTAACATGCAAATCATTGATACTTGGCACGGAAGCAAGGGGTATAACTAGAAAGATATTCCTTAATGTTTGGTTATCCAATAACAACTCTCGAGCATTAATTATATGCGGATCAGGGGATGAAAAAGAAGCAACAAAAGCAACCAGTAGTCTGACACGCCACTCCTAAAGGACATTGATTTGATATAACTGCGACTATGTTGAAACTTGAAGCATGTCCAGCACATGGTTTCACTAACTAATCTTCTATACATACTGAAAGAGTTGTTACACGAAAAACTAAGCGAAGAAACAATAAGCCACACGACAAACACTAGAAGAAAGCTTTGTAATAGATCTGAAGAGAGATATTCAAAGAAAATTTGTACTAGTGAGTGTGGAAAATGAATCTGTAATTTTATTACAGAGAAGCTGTAACTCTTTACAAAATTTTGTAGCTGTTAATCACAATTGTGATTCAACAGATTTTAAGAAAAACATTAAGTTTTAATACAACTATTTCAACTTGAATGCTTGTGTATTCATTTTAATTTCAGTTAAGTTTTTCTAATCTTTTAGCTAATTCAGCCGTGCTTAACAAGTTTTTAAAAGAGCAAAATGTTTGTATTCAACCCCCCATCCCCCCTTTCTACAAACACTGGAGCTTATTTTGGTCTAACAATACTTCTAGTGAATTTATTTTCAATTAAAAACTGAGATAAAATATCATACCATGTTGTAGGTGCTTGTTTAAGTCCATAGAGTGCTTTGTCTAACCTGTAGACATGATTGGAAAACTTCTGATCTTCAAAGTCAGGAGGTTGCTAGAGATACACCTCTTCTTGTATTTTCCCATTCAGAAAAGCACTCTTTACATCCATTTGGTACACTTTAAAATTTGCATGAACAACATAGGCAAGGAATATCCTGATTGATTCCAATCTTGCTACTGGTGCAAAGGTTTCATCTTCGTCAATCCCTTCTTCTTGTGAATAACCTTGTGCAACCAGTCTGGCTTTATTCCTTATCACTATACCAACTTCATCTAGCTTTTTTCTAAAGATCCATTTAGTACCAATGATTGATTTATTCTTTGGTTTTGGTACGAGTCTCCAGACTTTGTTTCTTTCAAACTGATTGACGTCCTCTTGCATAGCAATTACCCAATCAACATCTTGTAATGCTTCCTCAACCTTTCTAGGTTCAATCTTTGATAGAAAGTTGAGGTATAGGCATTCATTCTTAGTAGCACTTCTTGTTGACATACCTTTAGTTGGATCTCCTATTATTTGCTCCATAGGATGATCTCTTGTCCATTTTAATTGTGGAGGAAAACTTCTTGAAGAAGAAGCTTCTTGATTATAATTTCCTTTATGGTGTTTAGTGCTCTCAGCTTCATGTGAAGCTCCCCCTGAATCAGTGGATATTGCTTGATTGGAGTTTGAGAGATCCTCTGATTCATTTTCTACTGAGTTCTCCCCCTCGATGGTTAAAGGAATATCCACTAGTGGAGTGGCTCTATGGGGTTCAGCTTCATCATCCGATGAGTCATTTTCAGCATTTTCTGACTCATTTTCATTTTCAAACCTTAGAATCTCATGCATTCCTTCATCTAAAATTCCCATTATTTTCTTATCATCAATTGCAACATGTATAAATTCCATTACAATGTTCAGTCTAAGGTTGTAGACCCTGTATGCTTTGTTTGTTAAAGAGTAACCTAGAAAAATTGCATCATCAGCTTTAGGATCAAATTTTCTAAATTCTCACCTTGACTTTTTAGCACAAAGCATCTGCCACCAAATACATGAAGAAATTTGACATTTGGTTTCCTATCTATCATAAGCTCATAAGGAATTTTGTTGTGAGCTTTGTTAATCAATGTCCTATTTTTAGTGAAGCATGAAGCTGAAATTGCTTCAGCCCAAAAATAGGTAGGAAGTTTGGCTTCTTCAAGCATGGTTCTAGCAGCTTCAATAAGAGTTATGTTTTTCCTCTCAACTACTCCATTCTGTTGAGGGGTTCTTAGAGCAGAAAATGTGTGATATATTCCTTTGTCCACACAGAAACATTCAACTTTGGAGTTCTTGAATTCTGTTCCATTATCAGTTCTTAGAACTCTGATAGTTAGCCTAGATTCAGTTTCCACTTTCTTGATGTGATCAATCACCAACTGAGCTGCTTCATTTTTGATATGCTAAAATTTTACCCATGTGTATCTGGTGAAATCAACTATCACCAGGCATACCTTTTCTTTGAGATAGGCATAATGTTTATGTTAGATATAAATGATGATGATGATGTTTAAGGGAATAATTGTGCATCTGTAAGTACTCAAGGTATTCTATAAACCTTAGTATATTTGTACAAGTTTTGTATCCACTGATGAATGACTTAGTCATCAGCGGATTGTCTACACTGCATTGGGTGAGTCATCAGTGATAACTTGAATGGAGTCAACAGTGTTAAGGAATGACTATTGTTACTTAAAAGAGGATGAGTATTCCGCATGATAGACATTCCAGGCTAAGCCAATAGAGTATCAATGATCAAGAGAACAAGTATTTTTTGAAGGGCATCAATGAAAAGAACCCATCAGGGGAAGTCTAAAAATACTGTGTCAGGGGATGACATTCATCAGGGGAATGCATTAGGGGATGACCTTGTCAGGGGAACCTGTCAGGCGATGACTTCGTCAGGGGAAGCCATTAGGGAAACTTATTAGGCGATGACCTCGTTAGGGGAAGCGGTCAGGGGAACGCATCAGGCGATGACCTAGTCAGGGGAAGGTATCAGGGGATGACCTCTTCAGGGGAACCCATCAGGGGAATCACTCTAATGTCCAGACTTTGGCGATAGCATATCTCCCGATGAGTTTGGCGATGGCTAAAAATCACTTTGGCGACATATTATCTCGCAATGAGTTTGGCGATGGGTAAAAGTGACTTTGGCGATAGTCATTTTTATCCACTGACAACGAGTTTGGCAATGACGTAAATTGCTCGACGAGTTTGGTGATGACTTAGATTGCCTGACAAGTTTGGCGACAACAAAAGATCAACTCGTCAGTGGAACCCTTCGGTGGATAACAAGAAGGTCATAACATTAGTGGATAACAAGAAGGTCATAACATCAGTGGATAACAAGAAGGTCATAACATCAGTGGATAACAAGAAGGTCATAACATCAGTGGATAATGAAACACTGACCAAGTCTCCATCAGGGCTTGACATCGGTGAATAATGAAGCACTGATCAAGTTTCCTTTAGTAACTTTCCATCAGAGGATCCAGAAGCACTGATCAAGTCTCTATCAGGGATTGGCATCAGTGGATCATTATGACCTAATCCACACGTCATCAGGACTTACATGCAAGTCATTGATACTTGGCACAGAAGTGAGGGGTATAACTAAAAAGAAATTACTTGAAGTTTAGTTATCCAATAACAACTCTCGAGCATTAAATACATGTAGATCAGGGGAAGAAAAAGAAGCAACAAAAGCCAACAGCAATCTAACACACCACATCGAAAGGACCTTGATGTGACATACTGCGGCTATCTTGAAAAAGCAGCTTGTCGAGCACGCGGGTTCACCAACTGATCTGCTATACATAAAGAAAGAGTTGCTACACGAAAAACCAAGCAAACAAGCTACAACTCTCAAACACTAGAAGTAAGTTTTGTAATAGATCTTGAGAGAGATATTCACAGAAAAATGTACCTAGTGAGTGAGAAAAGAGAAGTTGTAGTTTATTGCAGAATTGTAGTTGTTAATCACAATTGTGATTCAACAGATTTCCAGAAAAACACCAAGTTTTAATACAACTATTTTAACTTGAATGCTTGTGTATTCATTTTAATTTTAGTAGAGTTTTTCTGATTATGCAGCTATTCCAGCCTGTGCAACATAAGTTTTAAAAAAGCAAAAAATTTTAAGTGTTTTTTTTTTTCCCCCCCCCCCCCCCCCCCCCTCCCTTCTACAAACACTTAAGCTTATTTAGTTCTAACAATTAGTATCAGAGCCAACTAGCAGACTACACTTGCTAGAAGATCTTTATCAATGGCCAACAAAGCTGGAAATAGTAAGGTCCCCATGTTGGAAAGGGGAAAGTACTTCTTCTGGAGACAACGCATGATAGTTCATCTAAAAGAAATTGATGATGAATACTTACAAATTCTAGAAGAAGGCCCTCATGTACCAAAGAAGCTCATTCCTCAGGAGGTTCTCAATGGAGTCAACGTCCCTGAAAGATTAGTCCCAAAGACTACCGATGAAATGACTCTAGAGGAAAAAGAAAAGGTAAAGAAGTTTGGCGATGACTGAGATTGCCCGACAAGTTTGGCGATGATGAAAGATCAACTCGTTAGTGGAACCCTTCAATGGATAACAAGAAGGTCATAACATTAGTGGATAATGAAGCACTAATCAAGTCTCCATCAGGGCTTGAGTTCGATGGATAATGAAGCACTAATTAAGCCTCCATCAGGGGTTGACATAGGTGGGTAATGAAGCACTGATCAAGTTGTCATCAGTAACTTGTCATTAGTGGATCCAGAAGCACTGATCAAGTCTCTATCAGGGCTTGGCATCACTGGATAGTTATGACCTAATCCACACGTCATCAGGACTTATATGCAAATCATTGATACTTAGCATGGAAGCAAGGGGTATAACTGGAAAGATATTCCTTGAAGTTTGGGTATCCAATAACAACTCTCGAGCATTAAATACATGTAGATTAGGGGATGAAAAAAAAGCAATAAAAGTCAATAACAGTCTGACACACCACTCCGAAAGGACCTTGATGTGACATACTGCGGCTATGTTGAGAAAGCAGTATGTCCAGCACGTGGGTTCACCAACTGATCTGCTATACATAAAGAACGAGTTGTTACACGAAAAAACAAGCAAGAAAGCCACAACACTCAAACACTAGAAAGGATGCTTTGTAAAAATCTTTTGAGAGATTTTCAAAGAAAAACGTAGCTAGTGAGTGAGAAAATAGAAGCTGTAATTTATTATAGATTTGTAGTTGTTAATCATAATTGTGATATAACAGATTTCTAGAAAAACAACAAGTTGTAATACAACAATTTTAACTTGAATGTCTGTGAATTCATCTTAATTTTGTTAATGTTTTTCTAGTTGTGGTAGCTATTCCAGCCTGTGCAACGTAAGTTTTAAAAGAGCAAAAAGTTTGTACAAACACTTGAGCCTATTTATTTATAACAATTGGTATCAGAGCCAACTAGCAGACTACACTTGCTAGAAGATCTTTATCTATGACTAATAAAGTTGGAAATAGTAAGGTCCCCATGTTGGAAAGGGGAAAATACTTCTTTTGGAGGGAACACATGATAGTTCATCTTAGAGTAATTAATGATGAATACTTATAGATTCTAGAAGAAGGCCCTCACTTGCTAAATAAGCTCATTCCTCAGGAGGTTGTCAATGGAGTCAATGTTCCAGAATGATTAGTCCCAAAGACTACTAAAGAAATGATTCCAGAGGAAAAAAAGAAAGTGAAGAAAGATCTTAAAGTCACAAGTATTTTATATAATAGCTTAGATAATGATATGCTGAACAAGATCATGAATCTTACAATGTCTAAGTCAATATGGGATATAATCCAGATCTTATGTGATGGTACAGAAGATGTGAGGGAGAATAAACTGTAGCTATTAACACAACAGTAAGAGTGGTTCACAATGAAAAATGGTGAATCACTCACTGAAATGTTTGACAGATTTAACAGGTTAGTAAATGACATAAAGATGTATGGGAAGACCTATGCCAACAAAGATGTGAACAGAAAGTTCATGAGGGCACTTCCCATATCATGGGATCTGAAGTCAACAACCATCAGAGAATCCAAGGACATGAATCTCCTAGACTTAGACAGGCTTATGGTACTCTAAAGACATATGAACTAAAGGTTCAACAGAGATATGAAATGTCAGAGGATACCAGAAAGCTTAAATTTGTAGCTTTGATGGCTGCCAAGAAGAATAAAGTTGAAGCAAGACTAAGTGTCTTGATGAAGCAGCAGTTTGGAGATGCTGAAGAAGATGGGGACTATGAAGCTGACTCAAAAGAGACTGAGTACACTCCTGAAGAGTTAGAAGAGATGGATGAAACCTTAGCCTTCCTTGCAAAAATGTTTTCCAAACTAAAATTCTGAAAGCCATTTGGATCAAAAATATTTTCAGCAAGGAAACCTAATAGCACAAGCAACTTTATTGATAAATCTAGAATAAAGTGCTATAAATGGAATGAGATGGGCCACTTTACAAATGAGTGCTGCAAGGCCACAAAGGAAGGTGAATCCAAAGGAAAAGATGCTGAAATAGATTACAAGAAGAAATACTTTGACCTTTTTAATGCTAACAAGAAGGGAAAAGCTTATATTGTAAGGGAAATGACTGGGTTAACTCAGATAAAGAAGACACTGAGGAATATGTTAACCTTGCCCTCATGGCCCATCCACTGACAGCAGTAGCTCACAAATAAGTCTCAAAATTTCCTTTAACAAGTCAAAAACTGATTGTTTCAAAACTGTTAAGGAAATGACTTGTGAGATAAGAGACCTTTATGACACTTTAAGAAGTGCTATAGGTGAGACTGAGAGAGTACAGAAAATCAATGAACATTTGACTGCTAGAAGTACTCTATTAGATTCAGAACTATCTAGACTTGAGAATCTTGAAAAAGAACTCTCTAAGACTAGGAACCTTTTTGATTGTGCCATAAAGAGAGAAAAATGAACCTCCAAGCTTTTGAGAGAGGAAAGGGAGATCATAAAGAGATGGAATGAGTCGAGCAAGAAACTAGATGATCAATTAAAAAGTGAGAAATCTGATCATAAATCTGTTTTAGTCTATAAAAAGCCTCTGGTGAAACAACCTTATATTGAGGTTGAAAATGCAACTAGCTTTGGAAAAATGCCTATACAACCTGTCAAGTTTATAAAGGCTGTAACAAAGCTAGAAAAAGTGAATATTTTCCTAATGAGTGAAGCTTCCACAAGTGATGGAAGAGGCAAGAAATTTGTTCTTGCCAAAGGACTCAAACCCCCTTTCAAGAAGGAACAAGACTGTGCATCAGTGGATACACAGTCATCAGGGGATAAGAGTGCATCAGGTCGTCGAAGTCCTTTAAGGGATAAAGGCCTAACAGGGGATAAGAAAAAGAATAGGAATGACAAATTAGGTGTAAACAAAGCCAATAACTACACCCCTATTCAGGAAGCCCCTATGAAAGTGTGTTGAAACTTTGGTAGCAATAATCATCATTCTTTTTAATGCAAAGAAAAACCACAAATTTTAACTGGTACAATTTTATATGTTGATGATTTAGCTGCTGCTCAAGTATGTACCCTTAAGTGTAAAGGAAAGAAATTTGTTGGTAAATCTAAAGTTTATAATGAAGCTCCTAAAGAGGAGAAAGTGTGTATTTTGCCTAAACCTAAAGTCATCAGTAATGAAAAAGTTGTTTTACCATTAACTGTGACTAAACCTAGAGGACCCAAATCCACTTGGGTACCAAAAACAAATTAAATGTTCTTTGTGTGTAGGGAAAAGTCAAAGGTAGACAAATCTGATTTTTAGATAGTGGCTATTCAAGATGCATGACAGGAAATAAAGCCCTACTCCCAGAGTTCAATGGCAAGGTTGGTCCAATAATTACTTTTGGTGACAACAGTAAAGGATTGACTCTTGGTTATGGCAAAGTAGCAAATGAGAATGTCTCATTTGAAGATGTAGCACTAGTTGATGGGCTAAAACACAATCCATTAAGCATAAGTCAAGTATGTGATAAGGGATTCATCATTACTTTCAAAGGGGATCAGTACTTAATCTTAAATGAAAGTAATGGGAAGTTGGTCTTATCAGGGATTAGGAAAAGAGATCTTTACATTGCTGATTTTAAGTCAGTGAATAGAGAGTCATGTTTCTACAGCAAGGCAACCCCTGATGAGAGCAGACTATGGCACAAGAAGCTCTCTCACCTGAACTACAGAACTATCACTGATTTGGTGAAGAGAGAGTTGGTAATTGGACTACCTTAAGTGGAATTCATTCAAGAAGGGTTATGTTGAGCATGCCAACAAGGGAAGCAAAGGAAATCATCATTTGTTAGCAAAGAAGCCACAATGATCAAGAATCCAATTCAATTGCTTCATATGGATCTCTTTGGTCCTGTCAACATAATGTCAATATCAAAGAAGAGATTTGCATTGGTCATTGTGGATGACTACACTAGATATACTTGGGTCAAGTTTCAACATTCCAAAACTGAAGTACCTCAACAAACCATTGACCATATAAAGAAAGTGGAAACTAAGTCAGGGTCAGTGGTTAGAATTTTGAGGACAGACAATGAAACTGAATTCAAGAATGCAGCTGTTGATGGATTCTGTGTGGAGAAAGGCATCAATCATACATTTTCTGCTCCAAGAACCCCTTAATAAAATGGTGTAGTAGAAAGGAAGAATAGAGCCCTGATAGAAGCTGTTAGGACAATGTTGGCAGAGGCAAGAATTCCTACCTATTTTTGGGTTGAGGCAATTTTCACTGCTTGCTTCACTCAAAATAGGTCTTTGATCAACAAGGCTTACAATAGGACACCATATGAGCTAATGAGAGGGAGGAAACCAAACATCAAGTTCCTACATGTTTTTGGATGAAAATGATTTGTATTAAGGAATTTTGGTGAGAACTTAGGAAAATTTGACTCAAAGGCTGATGAAGCTATTTTCCTAGGTTACTCCCTGACATCTAAGGCTTACAAGGTTTACAACAAGAGACTCCAGGTGGTGATGGAGTCTATAAATGTAGCTTTTGATGATCAAGACATTTCTAGACTCGAAGACCCTAGTTTTCACCAAGAGCTTGGATTTGAAAATGAAGAAGATTCTGTTTATCAAGAGAAAGAAGCTGATGAGTGCAAACATATGGAAGAGTTAACTGTTCCTGATGTCAATCCTACCAACAATGAATCTGACATTATTATAAAAAACAAAGAAAAACTGGTGGCAAAGGGATATCTTCAAGTAGAAGGGATTGACTTTGATGAGACTTTTGCACCAGTGGCCAGACTTGAGGCTATAAGAATTTTCTTATCATATGCAGCACATTCAAACTTGAAAGTTTTTCAAATGGATGTGAAAAGTGCTTTCTCAATGGGAAACTGGAGCAAGAGGTATATGTACAACAACCTCCAGGGTTTGAAAGCTTAAGATTCCCAAATCATGTTTACAAACTAGAGAAAGCACTTTATGGACTGAAGCAAGCTCCTAGAGCTCGTATGACACACTATCAAAGTTTCTGGTGGATAACAAGTTCATAAGAGGTATCATTGACAAGACATTGTTCTTTAGACAACACCAAGGTCATCTGATCCTGGTTCAAATATATGTTGATGATATCATTTTTGGATCCACTGACACCAGACTGTATGAAAAGTTCTCCAAGCTCATGCAAAGCAAGTATGAAATGAGTTTGATGGGTGAATTGTCTTATTTCTTGGGGCTGCAGATCAAACAAGTCACTGATGGATTAACATACATCAAACAAAATATGCCAAAGAACTTTTCAAGAAATTTGACATGGAGGACTTAAAGGTAGAAAAGACACCTATGGCCACAACAACCAAGATTGACCCTGATAAGAATGGAAAGAAAGTTGATCTAAAGACTTATAGGGGAATGATTGGTTCTCTGCTGTTTCTAACAACAAGTAGGCCTGATATTATATTTGCAACATGTCTTTGTGTAAGGTATCAAGCTGATCCGAGGGAGTCTCATCTAATTGCAGTGAAAAGAAACTTGAGGTACATCAAGGGCACTACAGAGTTGGGACTTTGGTATCAAAAGGAGTCTGGATTTGAATTACTTGGGTATTCTGATGCTGACTTTGGAGAATGCAAAATTGATAGAAAGAGTACAACATGAAGCTGTCAATTTCTAGGAGGAATGTTTGTATCTTGGTTCAGTAAAAAGTAGCATTCAATATCAACATCTATTGCTGAAGCTAAATACATTGCAACTGGAAGTTGTTGTGCACAAATCCTATGGATGAAGAATCAGTTATTGGACTATGGCCTAAACTTCAACAAAATTCCAATTTTGTGTGATAACACAAGTGCCATTGCAATTGCTGAAAACCCTGTGTAACATTCCAAAACTAAACATATAGAGATTAGGTGCCATTTTATCAGGGAACATGTTATGAATGAAATCATTGAACTACACTTTGTACCAACAAACAAGCAGTCGACAGACATCTTCACCAAAGCTCTTGATGAAGCCACTATTATCAATCTGGTGGGAGAGTTGGGGATGGTGAATTATGCAAGATAAAAATTGATCAACTTGTTGAAGTCATGCTACAGAAATTGTTAGGGAGTTCAAACTGATAAGTGGTTAAGTACTAGTATTTCTAACTCATCTCATAAATTCCTGATATTGTTACTGATACATGGTTATGTGTTTACAAAAAAAAATACATATATATATATATACATATATATACCAGAAGGACAAGAAAGCAGATGCTAAAAGAAAATGAAACTAACAGAATGGGGAGTAAGGGCGCATAAGAATGCAGAAATTAAAAGACTAATTGTGATGACTTGGAAAATTTGTTTATCTATAAATAATTTATTTACTCATATAATATATGATGTTTTTGAATATTTTTGGACCCATTAAAGGACTTATATTTGTTTGGATGTTGGTTGCAAAAATAAGCAATTGATGTTTATATGTGTGGTACCGTTTGTAAGTACTTGAAGAAGCTTTGTATTTCGTGGTTAAGTCCCTTGATGGACTTAAGAGTTTAAGTATGATGACATCATTGCCTACGTATAGTAATCAAATTACTAAGCTGCTTTAGTAGCTGGCTTATTTGCATGAAGGACAACAGACTTATTATACATGCTTAGCTGCTAAGAATCTTGATAAGTAGCCGTTTTATTAACCAATGATTCTATTCCAAGGCTTAATCTTATCTTACTATAAATACCTCATTTGGAGGAACATTTCAGTCTCTTTTCTAAAGATTTTCTCTTCCAAAGTTCTTCTTTGAACCTACCATCTCCACATAATTTCAAGTTCTCTTATGGACGATTACTTTCAAATAGGCTTTGATTTCTTTCGTCAACCCTAGAGGTAAGAATCTTAAGTTCTCTTCTGATTGTTTCTTTTTGCATGTTATCCGAGAGTATTAGCTGTGCATACTAGGTTTTCGAGGAAGAATAAAGTTTTGAAAGAAAAGCTGCATTATTTTACATATTCATGTTCAAGAGGTATCCTAGGTTGAGTTTGTTATTGTAAGGCCTTCCATTGAAACGGAGACAAGCTCTAATGATAGTCTCTAACGAGATAACACTAGTCTCTGATGAGTTAATGTTAGTCTCTGATTAGTTAATGTTAGTCTCCGATGACTAATGATATTTGTCTCTAATGATGACGTCAGCCTTAGTCTCCGACAGGCTAAGGATAGTCTCTGGTGACATCAGCCTTAGTCTCTGACAGGCTAAGGACAGTCTCTGGTGACGTCAGCCTTAGTCTCCTATAGGCTAAGGATAGTATCTGGTGACGTCAGCCTTAGTCTCTGATAGGCTAAGTCTAATCCCCGATGACGTCATCCGTAGTCTTTGATGGGTAATGTTTTCCCTGACGGGTAAAATATGCCCTGATAACCATTTTCTAATCTGAATGGTCATTTTTTAAGTATGGAATTCTCATGTTATACCAACAATGATGTTTTACAGAACCCTTTTGGAACCAGTATAGTGATTTTAGCTAAGGACCAAGGCAAGTATATATACTCATTCCATTTTCTTCCTTATTGATTACGTAGAATCATTATTTCGATTTACGTAAATGAATGATGTTAAAGCTTATGCATAATGTGTTAGAGTGTATGCCCTAGTGGCCAATCATGTAATGATTGTGACACTATATTTATGTTATGTTTTGGTTAAATGATAATTTATTATGTTTTATTTACTGCGTTATATAAATGTTAACATAATAAATGTCCTTAAAAGAATGATACTATTTATATGGATTCAAGTATGTAACTTGAATATGAGATCATATAAGTATGTAATGTATCATTATTCTTAAATGACCCTAGTCAAGTATCATTGTCAGTGGGACAACAATAATACATTGAGACTAGTATGTGAATTAACTGATGGCCATATCTCATTGGTCATAAATATATACGAGATATATTAAGTTGATACATAGGTACATGTTAGAGAACATTGTACTGGACACACCCACCATGAGAATTCTACATAAAGCGTTATGCTATGTGTCATAAGTAATTCTCATAGTGACAATGATGTAATGGTCCTTCGACCTGAAGTCATGACATTTCTACATAAGGAGTTATGCGTTTTGACATTATCAAAATTCACCTTTAACCGGGTGGATGATAAAGGTGATTGTTGGATGCATAATGAGCTATGTGAGAAATGGGAATGATGTAGATGAAATTTAACCCTCCTATAAATTAGGGGTGATATCTATCGGCCTCTTGATTGAGTGAGACTATGAAATGCATAGCCATGCTCAAATAGAGATTTGTTTCATATAGTCTACTCATTGATCAAGAAAACTGAGATTAAATTATGAAGAGGATGACACATCCATGCCTTGAATTTAATCTTAGATATCATGGTTAAAAGGATTAAATTACATTGAAACATTGGTCACGAAAGGTAATGTCGAATCTACGACTTTATTATTACTTGGGTAAACAGTGATGTATTACTAGATGCCGCTCACTGTTTATAATTTTATAATATGATTTAAAATTATTGCCAACGTAATAATAACCTACAGGGTTAGGTTCTGGAATTACTCTATAAAAGGCTATATATATGATATATCAGCTATTTTTTTCTAAAAAAAAAACCCGACGTTGGACGTATTCTAAGTACCCCAGTTGCTCATAAGAGAGAAACTAGAGTTCAGAGATATAGATAGAAAAGAGAGATACAGATCATACAGCTAGTACTGTAACTCTTCTTGTTCGAATCGTGAGATGGTTCGTGGGTGTTCGTGTGGATACCGTAGAGACGCTGTCCAGTTGGATTGCGTTAAAGATTTGGAGACGATCAACACTTTCGCCAAATCTTCAGATTCGCACAATTATTCGGTAAAATCTTAAACCATCTGTATTAAATTGTTTCGCATAGATCCTCGGGTTTGGGTTTCGTCTTGTGGTGTTTTATATCGTATTTTTCCGCTGCGTTTAGACCCAAAGAAACCCAACATGATGATGATTTCTTTTATGATTAAGTAACGTACGATCATTGATCTGATGTACGTGAAAAGATGTTAATGATTGAGCTATATGTTTTTGGTGATTGCTAGCTATTTAAAGTCGCTATCACACCAAAAGATGATGATGATGAGGCAAGGGTGTTGCAGTCGTGAACTTGTATGCACACCTGAGCAACATCCATATGGGTATATAGAAAAATCATCGGTAGTCGACTTTTATCTGTTGAGCATGCCAATGTGTTTGGCAGTTGCTGCTTTTAATTGTTGATCGTGCCAATTTAAAATGAGAAAATGTTTTTAAGAAGATATATTCCATATGGGAAGTTAAAGGGCTGTTGAATGCTTTCACCTGGTATTCTAGCCAATGATGATAGGGAATGATAGACCGAGGCAAGGCGTCGGTAATCAGACCTTTCGCAGACCAAATGCTTTTTGCAAGTGACTACGTATGTTAAATGATGGATCAAATGACCAGGCTGACCAGCTAGGATGAAATTTGATTGTTAAAGGAAGTCAGATAATGATCAGTTTGGTCAGGTGATGCATTATCTGATGAAGAGAGGGCGAATCATGTTTTATTGAAAGAGGGTTAACCCTTGATATCACTCGGGTACCCTAAATGATACATGTTTATTGATTATCACGAGGTGTTGGCATTGCTTCGCTCAACCTTAAAAAATATTAAAGCTTTTGAATTATCTGTTCCTCTTACTTATGAATATATACTTGCTGAGCGTAAACACTCATGTGGAATGTTTTGAAATGTTTTACAGGTTATGTTAAGAAGGCCGAGTCGCCTAGTAAAGGAAAGGAAAAAATGGCATAGTGAGAGCTTCTTGATATCTCTCCTTTGGATGGCCTTTAGAGGGAGAATGGAACGTGAGGCCATCATAGAAATGTGTAGATTGTAAGGCCAAATGGGCTATCTAAAGTTTTGTTTCCGCTGCAGCTTGTTTATTTTCAAGCATTGAGATTTTGTAAGATGATGTTTTTGAGAATATATTTCTCGCATGAGTGTTGTAAATGCTTGGGTGTGTTGTTTGTTTTGCTGGTATGTGATGTTGTGTTGTAGTGTTGTGGTGTAGCCCGGGGTTCCAGCCTAGGGATCTCGAGGACTGTCACCCAAATTGTTGACAATGCCCAAGACCCGGCTCGGGGGATTTCTGGGGTGCCACAGTTGGTATTAGAGCACAGCAGCCAAGCACCAGTTATGAGACATGTTCTCTACTGGAAAATAGAATTTGGGATTTAGTAAACTAAGGAAATGACTGAAAGGATAAGGAGAGTTGAATAAGAGATAGATGTCTAAGTTGAGTCTCGGTTGTTCTTGAGTTATCTGGTTAGATGAGAGGTTATAAGATAGAACAATTCACGTTGAAGTTATTGTATATCCTATTGCAGTATTAGTATGCATGTTAAATCCTTATTATAAATGTTAAGTTGATATTGATTTAAGCTATGTTTCCTTATAGATGAATCCACCTACTCCCGGACATGTAGATAAGGGCAAGGCACCTATGGTTAAAAGTTCAGAAGATGAGCATATCCCTAGTAGTAAGGTTGCTCGACCTTTCAAGTTTGGTAGACACCATCTATTAGATGTCAACCGTGGGAAGATAGGTGCATGTTGGCGAGTGACTCCTCGCAAAAGAGTGAATAAACCAACTCATGTTTTCTGTTTTGAGGTGCCTAGAGGTTCTGATAAACATGTAAAAGGGTCTACAGAACCTGAGGGAATTAAGCAAAACCCAACCAACCCATTTGAGGGGTCAAGTTTCTCAGTTCATATGAAGAGTCCTTCCTCACCCCATGATCCAATAGTTTCTCCATCCCTGGGTCCTTCCCAAATAAGAGGTTCTCCTGCAGATAAGCATACACTACCTACGGTGTCAGCCACTCCACATGCTGTTTCTACACCTGTTACCTTATCAAATGTTGCACCTGTAGTACCACCACTAGAAAATCCAGTACCCTTGCCTTTTCCAAATGGATTCTGTTATTACCTTCAACGTAGAATCCGTATGACACAATCAGAGTTGGCAACACATAATACCACCATGATGCGTCAGTCAATGGCTCATCAAAGAACTAGCAGATTGTTGGACCTTTGGAGGGTATCATTTCAAGATGTGTCCTTAGTTCTCACTGAGACTCTGGCAGAGGTGGTGATCTCGGTTAGTAATTATCTTAGGCTGCGCCAGCCTACTGTAGCAGATCGAGATCAGTTGATGTATAACCTTATAGAGGAGGTTGAGGGAACATGTCGTTTTGCATGCAGAATAATGAGTGAACTTGATTCCCAACCCTTGTATTAGGCATTGGTAGTAGTCAATGTTGTTATGTTTTTGTATAATGTTGTAACAAGGAAGCTTTATTGTACAAATTTGCTATGATGTAACTTTTGTTACTTAATATATGTATTTTGATGGTTTAATTTGGAATTCTTTCTTTCCTTTTTGTATAATTGTTACTCTTTAAAAGAGAAAATGAACTTTTGATGGTAAGTTTATATTTTCCTTAATTTATACGAAATGACCCCAAAAGGAAGACCTCGAACCCGTCGAGCTACCAACCAAGCTAATCAAGAGAACCCCAACCTGAATAACAATCCAAAAAATGATAATCTGGAGAATCCTATTGCCTTATTGGTAAATATGATTAAGGAAGCCTCTCAAAGTAACAATGACCAAGTACTTCCACCACAAGTACAACCTAAGAGGGTAACGTTTAAGGATTTTACCAATTGTTGTCCGCCTACTTTTAATGGTGATGGAGGTCCCACTAACGCTCAGATTTGGATTAAGGAAATAGAAAAAGCTTTTCGTATTGCTGAAGTAACTGGTGACCTTAAGACGGAATATGCTGTGTATCTATTGAAAGGAGAAGCTAGTTATTGGTGGGAAAATACCGAACGATTAGAGATGACTAGGAGATTGGCAAATAGGAATGAACAAACAGTCCCTCAAGTTGTCACCTAGTCCCAGTTTAAAGAAGTTTTCTATAGCCAGTATTTCCCCACCAGTGCTGCGGATGAGCTAGAAAAACAATTCCTAGAATTGAGACAAGGGAGCATGACTGTGGAAAAGTATGAGAAGAAGTTTAATGAACTACAAAGATTTGCCCCGCATTTGGTAGATACTGAGAGAAGAAAGACAAGAAGGTTTGAGCATGGTTTGAATCCATGGTTGCAAGATAAGATTGTTATTTTGTGTCTAAACAACTATGCTGAAGTTGTTCAAAGGTCAAAGGTAGCAGAGAAAAGTGGCAAGTTACTTCGGGAATCTAATTGGGAGAAACGCAAAGAAGGACAGAGGAAAGGAAGTTATTTTAGTAACAATCTTAATCAAAGGATTGGAGGACAAGGAAAACCACAAACTAGTCCGTTCTTGGTGAAACAAGAGGAAGGAAATATATATAATAGTAGGAAAAGAAATTTCAGTGCAGATTTAAGTGAGAATAAAAGGAGGATTGTTATTTGTGGCAAATGTGGAAGGAACCATGAAACTTCCCAGTGTTTAATAGGAACCGATTTGTGTTTCAAATGTCGTCGATCTGGGCATACTGCCAGTAGTTGTCCAAATTAGGCACCGATCGTTTCCCAACTGAGGTTTCCTCCGCAACAATATCAACCACAAAGTGCTAGTCATGTAGTTGGAGCTGCGAGGAGATGTTTTAGTTGTGGTTAGGAAGGCCAGATCTCCACTTCATGCCCTTAGAAAAAGAGTCAATGTAAACTCTCGTTAGTAGGACCTAGCATGACAATTAATCGACCCCAAGCTAGGACTTATAATATGACTGCGCAAGACGCACTATTGTCCGATAGTGTGGTTTTAGGTATGGTTTTGGTTAATTCAATTGAAGTATATGCTTTATTTGATTCTGGCACGACTAGATCCTTCATATTTGAATGTTTTCTTAAGGATATAAATTTTACTCCTGAATGTTTAGAAACACCACTAGAAGTTATGATAGCTAATCAAGAGGTGTATGTTGTTAAGAGTATACTACCTGATTGTATTATAAGAATAAGAAAGCATGACTTCCCTGCCAATTTAATACCTTTTCCATTGGGAGAGTTTGATCTAATATTAGGCATGGATTGGCTACATAAGTACCAAGCTAGCATAGATTGCAGGGGAAAGAAGGTTTCCTTAAGAACACCCTCAAATAGTAAAGTGTTATTCCATGGATGTAAGTCTATCGAACCTTCTCATTTTCTTACAATGATTCAAGCTAATAAAATGTTATGCAAGGGATGCCAAACATTTTTAGCTCATGTTTATGATAAGAAGATAGAAGGATTAAAGATTTCAGATATCCCTGTAGTAAAGGAATTTGGAGATGTATTTCCTGAGGAATTACACCTCCAGACAGACAAGTTGAATTTGGAATTGAGCTAGTATCAAGAACTACTCCAATTTCCAAAGCTCCTTATAGGATGGCCCCTTCAGAATTAAAAGAGCTTATGATACAGCTACAAGAGTTGCTGGATCAAGGATTTATTAGGCCAAGTGTTTCACTTTAGGGAGCACCCGTTTTATTTGTAAAGAAGAAAGATGGATCATTGAGGTTATGTATTGATTACTGAGAATTAAATAAGGTGACGGTGAAGAACCGATATCCTTTACCTAGGATTGATGACTTATTCGACCAACTCAAGGGAGCGAAGTACTTCTCAAAAATTGACTTGAGATCAGGATATCATCAATTAAAGATTAAAACTAAAGATGTCCCTAAGTCAGCTTTTAGAACCCGTTATGGTCATTATGAATTTGTGGTGATGCCTTTTGGACTCACCAATGCCCCAGCTATGTTTATGGATTTGATGAACCGAGTTTTCAAACCATATTTGGATAAGTTCATCATTGTGTTCATAGATGACATTCTCGTCTATTCTAAGACAAGAATAGAACATGATGAACATTTGAGGATAACACTGGAGACATTGAGACAAGAGAAACTTTATGCCAAATTGTCAAAGTGTGAATTTTGGTTAAGAGAGGTGAAATTTTTAGGACATGTGATCAATGAATCTGGAATTTTGGTTGATCCCATCAAAGTTGAAGCCATCATAAATTGGCCACAACCAAAGACACCTACTGAAGTGCGAAGTTTTCTAGGGTTAGCGGGATACTATCATCGATTCGTTCAAGATTTCTCTAAGATAGCAGTTCCATTAATGAATTTGACAAGGAAGACAGAAAAGTATGTTTGGACTCCTGCTTGTGAGAAGAGTTTTCAAGAATTAAAGAAAAGGTTAACCACCGCCCCAGTACTAAGTTTATCTGATAACAAAGGAGATTTTGTGATCTATAGTGATGCCTCGATGGATGGATTAGGAGCTGTGCTAATGCAGCATGTCAAAGTTATTGGCTATGCATCTCTACAACTTAAGGATTGCGAAAAACGATACCCCGCGCATGACTTAGAGTTGGCTGCCATCGTTTTCGCATTAAAAATTTGGAGGCATTATCTCTATGGAGAGAAATGTGAGATTTACACTGACCACAAGAGTTTAAAGTACATTTTCACTCAAAAAGAATTGAACATGAGACAAAGACGATGGTTGGAGCTAATAAAAGACTATGATTGTTCAATCAACTATCACCCTGGTAAAGCAAATGTTGCAGCTGATGTGTTAAGTAGATGTAAAAGGTTAAATGTGATGACAATTTAAGAGGAAGTAAGGATGGATTTGGAGAGGTTACAATTAAATGTTATCACAACTCAACAAAAGGAAGAGATAGAGCAAGAGATTGGTGTAAAACCAAGTTTATTATCTGTCATCAAAGAAGCTCAAGAAGAATATATAGAAGATAAGGAAAAGTTACTAGAAAAGGAGAAGGGAAAATGTCGAATTCATGATGACGGATTGATAAGATTTGAAAATAGAATCTGGATTTTGACAAAATTGGAATTAAAGAAAAATCTACTACAGGAGGCTTATAACTCTAAATTCTCAATACATCCAGGTGGAACAAAGATGTATCACGATTTGAAACAAAATTTTTGGTGGCCTAACATGAAGAAGGAAATAGCTGAATGGGTAAACACATATCTTACCTGTCAACAAGTTAAAGCAGAAAACCAAAAGCCTAGTGGTTTGTTGCAATCTTTGGATATCCCAGAATGGAAATGAGAATATATCACAATAGATTTTGTAGTTGGATTGCCGGTAACTCAAAAGAGATTAAATACAATCTGGGTAGTAGTGGACAGATTGACTAAATCTGCACATTTCCTACCTATTAAGGATACCTATAAGATGGATCAATTAGTCAGATTGTATGTAAAAGAAATCCTTAGTCGTTATGGAGTGCCAGTTTTAATTATATCTGATCGTGATCCTCGTTTTACGTCTAGGTTTTGGCGAAGCTTTCAAGAGTATTTAGGAACAAGATTAAACATGAGTACCACTTTCCACCAGCAAACTGACGGGCAATCCGAATGAACAATCCAAACCTTAGAAGAAATGCTAAGAGCATGTTCTTTGGATTTTGGAGGACGATGGAATGAACATCTACCACTCATCGAGTTTGCTTATAATAATAGTTATCATGCAAGCATAGGAATGGCTCCATTTGAAGCTTTGTATGGAAGAAAGTGCAGGACGCCATTGTTTTGGAATGAAGTTGGAGAAAGGAAGCTAGAGGGACCAAAGATAGTCCAACAAACTGAGAATGCTATCCGGACAATCCGAGCTAAAATAAGAGCAGCTCAAGATCGACAAAAGCATTATGCAAACCAACACCGAAAAGATCAAGCATTGGAAGTAGGAGAATATGCGTTGCTTAAGATCTCACCTTGGAAGGGCATATTGCTCTTCGAACGAAAAGGGAAGTTAAGTCTTTGTTTTATTAGACCTTTTGAGGTACTCCGCCGCATTGGCGAAGTGGCTTATCAACTAACACTACCCCCAGCTCTAGGACATGTTCATGATGTTTTCCATGTCTCAATGCCACGACCTTATAGAGGCATTCTGGAATTATTGACTACCAACCCATTGGGCTACAACCAAGTTTGCATTATGAAGAAACGTCAATGCAAATTTTGGATCGTCAAGTAAAGGTTTTGAGAAATAAAGAGATTGCATCTGTAAAAGTTTTGTGGAGAAACCACAATGTTAAAGAAGCAACATGGGAACTAGAAGAAATGATGATGCAAAAGTACCTTCAATTGTTTCACCAGTAAAGTTTCGAGGACGAAACTTATTGTAAGGAGGGGAGAATGTGACAACTTGAAAATTTTGTTTATCTATAAATAATTTATTTACTCATATTTGTTTTCTTATTAATATGTATAGATAATATATGATGTTTTTGAATATTTTTGGTCCCATTAAAGGGGTTATATTTGTTTGGATGTTGGTTGCAAAAATAAGCAATTGATGTTTATATGTGTGGTACCGTTCGTAAGTACTTAAAGAAGCTTTGTATTTAGTGGTTAAGTCCCCTGAAGGACTAAAGAGTTTAAGTATGATGACATCATTGCCTACGTATAGTAATCAGATTAGTAAGCTGCTTTAGTATCTGGCTTATTTGCATGAAGGACAGCAGGCTTATTACACATGCTTAGCTGCTAAGAATCATGATGAGTAGACATTTTATTAACCAATGATTCTATTCCAAGGCTTAATCTTAGCCTACTATAAATACCTCATTCGGAGGAACATTTCAGTCTCTTTTCTAAAGATTTTCTCTTCCAAAGTTCTTCTTTAAACCTACCATCTCCACATAATTTCAAGTTCTCTCTTCTAGACGATTACTTTCAAACAGGCTTTGATTTCTTTTGTCAACCCTAGAGGTAAGAATCCTAAGTTCTCCTCTGATTGTTTCTTTTTGCATGTCATCCGAGAGTATTAACTGTGCATACTAGGTTTTCGAGGAAGAATAAAGCTTTGAAAGAAAAGCTGCATTTTTTTACATATTCATGTTCAAGAGGTATCCTAGGTTGAGTTTGTTATTGTAAGGCTTTCCATTGAAACGGAGACAAGCTCTAATGATAGTCTCTAACGAGATAACACTTGTCTCTGATGAGTTAATGTTAGTCTCTGATTAGTTAATGTTAGTCTCCGATGACTAATGATATTTGTCTCTAATGATGACGTCAGCCTTAGTCTCCGACAGGCTAAGGATAGTCTCTGGTGACATCAGCCTTAGTCTCCGACAGGTTAAGTCTAATCCCCGATGACGTCATCCGTAGTCTCTGATGGGTAATGTTTTCCCTGACGGGTAAAATATGCCCTGGTAACCATTTTCTAATCTGAATGGTCATCTTTTAAGTATGGAATTCTCATGTTATACCAACAATGATGTTTTACAGAACCCTTTTGCAACCAGTATAGTGATTTTAGCTAAAGACCAAGGCAAGTATATACTCATTCCATTTTCTTCCTTACTGATTACGTAGAATCATTATTTCGATTTACATAAATGAATGATGTTAAAGCTTATGCATGATGATGATTTGTTTTATGATTAAGTAACGTACGATCATTGATCTGATGTACGTGAAAAGATGTTAATGATTGAGCTATATGTTTTTGGGTGATTGCTAGCTATTTAAAGTCGCTAGCGTACAAAAAGATGATCATGATCAGGCAAGGGTGTTGCAGTCGTGAACTTGTATGCACACGTGAGCAACTTCCATATGGGTATATAGAAAAATCATCGGTAGTCGACTTTTATCTGTTAAGCACGCCAATGTGTTTGGCAGTTGCTGCTTTTAATTGTTGATCGTGCCAATTTAAAATGAGAAAATGTTTTCAAGAAGATATATTCCATATGGGAAGTTAAAGGGCTGTTGAATGCTTTAACCTGGTATTCTGGCCAATGATGATAGGGAATGATAGACCGAGGCAAGGCGTCGGTAATCAGACCTTTCGCAGACCAAATGCTTTTTGCAAGTGACTACGTATGTTAAATGATGGATCAAACGACCAGGCTGACCAGCTAGGATGAAATTTGATTGTTAAAGGAAGTCAGATAATGATCAGTCTGGTCAGGTGATGCTTTATATAATGAAGAGAGGGCGAATCATGATTTATTGAAAGAGGGTTAACCCTTGATATCACTCGGGTATCCTAAATGATACATGTTTATTGACTATCACGAGGTGTTGGCATTGCTTCGCCCAACCTAGAAAAATATTAAAGCTTTTGAATTATCTGTTCCTCTTACTTATGAATATATACTTGCTGAGCGTAAACGCTCATGTGGAATGTTATGAAATGTTTTACAGGTCATGTTAAGAAGGCTGAGTCGCCTAGTAAAGGAAAGGAGAAAATGGCATAGTGAGAGCTTCCTGATATCTCTCCTTTGATGGCCTTTAGAGGGAGAATGGAACGTGAGGCCATCGTAGAAATGTTTAGATTGTAAGGCCAGATGGGCCATCTAAAGTTTTGTTTCCGTTGCAGCTTGTTTATTTTCAAGTATTGAGATTTTGTAAGATGATGTTTTGAGAATATATTTCTCGCATGAGTGTTGTAAATGCTTGGCTGTGTTGTTTGTTTTGTTGTTAAGTGATGTTGTGTTGTAGTTTTGTGGTGTAGCCCAAGGTTACTGCCTGGGAATCTCAAGGACTATCACCCAAATTACTGATAGTGCCCGAGACCCGGCTCGGGGGATCTTCGGGGGTGCCACAGTAATGTAAAAGAAAGCAGATAAAAGTTAGGCGATTAAACCGGCCATATGCAGATGAATGCAAGAGCAATATAAATAAAAGATGTAAATAAAATTAGACGGTTAAACCGACCATATGCAGATTTATTATAAAAGTAAAACTTATTACAAGATTGAAACTGAAATGAACTGAAAATAACAAGATTGCAAGATTGATATACTAAAGGAAGCAAACTACCTTAAGGGGAAAAGATTCGGGAGAGAAGGCTCTCAAAAATTACATGCCTCTTCAGAAAGGAATAGTCACTTTAAATAGACAAATTTTGGACTGCTACAGTGACTTATAGTAAAAGTGCTACAGTGAAAGTCACACTGCTACAGTGACAGTTTACAGTAAAAAGTCAATTTTTGCTACAGTGAAAGTCAATTGATCATTTTTTTTTGTTCTTCTTCGTCGTCAGACAAGAGAAAGTCATCATCATCATCAAGACGTCGAAATGAGGCTTTTTTTCTTTTGAGGCTGAAGTGCTGGCTTCAGTGGATTTGGTGTTGAACTTCTTGGAGAGCTGGAGCATGATCTTGAGGAAATCTTCTTCAGAGGAAGCTGCAGCTAAACTGGCCGATAAAACAGATTTTTGAGCAAGGAACTGGGTCTGCTCAACCTCTGTTGTCTTGATAAATTGTGGGTTCGATTTGAACCACTGTTGGATTGCTGGGGTGGTGTCATGACTGGAGTTGAAATCTTTCCACCATTTTGAGTACCTTCAGAGGGCGAGGAATGGGAGTCCTTGTAGACCTTCTGGCTTATGATACTCAATCTTTTGGCAATTGATCCATGCGAGAGCAAAGCGAGAGAAGAATTGCAGAGACATAGGTGATTGGGAAGATTGTGGAGCCTGAAACCGGCTGGAGAAATATCTGGACCCATCTTGGACCGGAGGGGGAAGAATTTCAAAAGAAGGTCCAAAGATAGGCCACCATTGATTTAAAAACCAATTAGGGAATTAGAAATCTTGATTTCGTTTGAAATAGAAAAACCAAGAGTGTTTTTCTATGGGGTTCTGTTTGGTAAATGCAAGTTTCCATGCATCAATATAATCCCAGTAGGTATAGGTCTGCGTGGTAAAGGATTGTGAAAAATGGATTGGGTTTGACAAAAGCTTGAATTTGTTAGGGGCAGGAGTCTCTTTTAAAATAGGATGATTTTTTATCCATTCAGAGGGAGAAATTATTTTCATAATTTGAATGGTAGTATGGGTGATAAATGATTGGGATTCATCAAGATATTGTTTTAGCAGGATAGATTTAGAATCTACCAGGATGAATTCAAACAACCTTTGACACTTATGGGGATGGTTAAGGATAAATTTTTGATCACCCAAAAGCAATTTCTTGGCGGCGATATTCGGGTCAGGGTGCCACCAATCTGGCTCCATTTGAACAATCATTTGGATATATTGAGATTTAAAGTATTAAGGAGTTTCTGAAAAAGTGGGAAGCGGTTTTGGAGAAGGGATAAAAGGAATGAAGGTGCCTTGGGTTTTACCCACCAGAGATTGGGATTGGGAAATGGGGTACTGAATCTGAGATTCAGCAACCTCCACTTTAGGGAGTTGAGGAACTACCTGAGGGGGAGGAATCCCCATGTTTTTGCACCAAGAGAGAAATTCTTCTGGGTAAAAGGATTGAGACTGAGAATCTTCTTCTTCATCAACAGCAATGTCTGCCCATCTTTTGACTTTATCAATAGATAAGGGTTTTGTCTCTACTAGGGCAGAGAATTGGTTTTGGGTTTTGACTGCTTGAATAACATAGTCCGCAAAGGTAACTGGCTTGGGTTTTTGCGAAGATTCGACCGAATCTTGAGATCTTGGACAAGCTCTATGGTAATCTCAAAACTTATAAGCTTGAAGTGCAATAGAGAAACATGCTAAATCTTGACTTCAAGAAAGAGAAGTCTGTTGCATTTACAGTAGAGACAAGTAATATGAAGCTTGATGGGAAAAGAGTTCTCATTAAGGAATCAGATTCTAATCAAGAATCTGATAAAGAAGCTAAAGATGTGGAGGTAGAGGAAGAACTCTACACACCTAAAGATTTAGAAGACATTGATGAAGTTCTAGCTCTAATAGCTAGAAAATTCAAAAAGCTTAAATTTTCTAGGAGAAAACCAGGATTCAACAATGTATTTTCATCAAAGAAAGAAAGTCAATCTAGCAAGGCTGACAGATCTAAGTTCAGGTGCTTCAACTGTGATGCTCTTGGACACTTTGCTAGGGAGTGCAGGAAGCCCAAGTCTGACAAAAAGACAAGGGGGCCCACGGATGCTACAAGAGATAATGATTACTATAAAAAGAAATACTATGATCTCCTCAACAGCAGCAAGGGCAAAGGAAAGGCACTGATCACACAAGACAAAGGTTTGGTTGATTCAGAATCAGAGGATGAAGAATATGTCAATATGGCACTAATGGCCAACTCCTCTGATAGCAGTAACACTTATGGAAGTCCAAATTCCAAGAACTCCCAGGTAACTGACTTGACTATTTCTTTGACTATGTCATTATTTGATTGCCAAGAAAGCTTAACTGACATGTGTAAAGAAATGTACCATTTAAAAGGAACACTTAGATGCTATATAAAAGAAAATGCTACACTCATTGAAACCATTGAACTGTTAAAGAACAGAAATTCTTTCTTAGAATCTGAGTTAGGTGTTCTTGAACAAGTTAGGAAAGAGTGCAAAAAGGCACTAGATGATCTTGCTTGTGCTAAACAAATAAAAGAATGACTAAGAGCACAACTTAAGAAAGAGCAAGACATCATAAAAGAATGGACCAACTCCTCTAAAATAGTTAAGGAGACAATAGAAAAATATAGCACCAATCAAAATGAAGGGCTAGGATATAATAATAAGATCTAGGGAAAGCAGTCAGTGATTGAGGAATTGTCAATCACTTGTAAGGTTTTATGAACATTTGATGATGATTGTACAAAAAAGTGTTGGTTTGTGACACTTTAGTTTTGTAGCTAGCAGTAGTATCTCTTGTTTGTAAATTAGTCATTATAATAAAGAGATAGGTTCATTTCTTTTGTATGTACTGCTGGAATACTTGTTGAGTTTGTTCAACAAGTTGTTTAAATTAATTAGTCCTTCGGAGATTGATTTTGGCTTGTCGGAGATTAAGGGAAAAGTCTATCAGAGAATAAAGTTTTGTTCATCAGAGATTGGACTTTGCCCATCGGAGATTGAAGAATCCTTCATCGGAGATTAAAATGTTTTGTTCATCAGAGATTGAAGGATTGGTCATCGGAGATTAAAACTTACGTCATCGGGGATTGTAACTAAAGAGTCAGAGATTAATGCTGACGTCATCAGAGATTAAAACAATACCTCGGAGATTAAAAGCTGACATCACCAGAGACTAAAGCCAAAGCATCGGAGATTACACGAAGTAAAGCATCGGAGATTACACGAAGTAAAGCATCAGAGATTACACGTTGTAAAGCATCGGAGATTACTCGAAGTGATCAGGGACTAATTAAAGAAGCTATCGGAGATTAGTCGAAGACTTAATCACTGATGGAGTTAGAGTTCAAATCAAAGAAGGAAAGTCTTCCATGCACACGTAGACTTTATTGAAGACGTAGCTGATAAGGAAACTTGTTAGAAATCTTTCAATTGGAAAGATTGTATTTGATTTGAATTAGGAAGCTAGGTTTTTGATAACTTAGTTTTAGAAGCTGTAATTATAAATTACAGAAAAGGAATACGAAGCTGTGGATGTGTATAGAGAGAGAGAATTGAAAGTGTTGTATTTTATATATACACAGAATAGAAGCTGACGATCAAAGCTTGTTTTGATTGTTAGAAAACTTGTAATCAATTGTTAAATCAATAAAAGCAATTGTTTATAAAGTTTTGATCTTGTTCTTTATATTCTGCAGAAGAGTTTAATTTCTTAAAGAACAAGAAATCAAAAAAGTTGTGAGAACTTGTATTCAACCCCCCTTCTACAAGTTCTAGGTCATCTCACTGGGAAAACATCACTAGAATTGGTGAAACTAGCACAAGTAAAAGTACTCCAGTAGCTACTGCTCCTACCTTTAAAAAGATAAAATTTGTTAAGGCAGGAGCTACTGAAGAAAAATCTAAGGAGACTATGCTAGAACAAAGAGTTAGTGAGCTGGAAATGAAATTAAATGACTTCAGAGCCAAAAGCTCTAATCCAAAGATCAGTCACTCATCAGAGGTTAAGCTGAAAAATAATAGGAATGTTAAGGAGGGAATTAACAAATATATTAATTATACTCCTGTTATTAATGCACTAAGGAAACATTGCTGGAAGTGTGGAAATCCCAACCACCTTTCTTATAAGTGTAAAAATATCCCTAGGAACATGCATACTAGAAACTTACCTTCTAATAAAAGGAAAAAGTTAATTGTTAAGAACCACTCAAATGTTCAAAAGGTTAAAAACAGTTATCTAAAATCTCCTCTAAAGTTAAGGCAAAAATTTGATGCACCTAAGGCTAAGAAGAAAGTTATTTCTTCTAAACAGTGGGTGATAAAGAAAGATAAAACTAAAAACCCCTTAACAACTGCTAAATTAAACTTTAAAAATGTCAATTGACCCAAGCAAGTATAGTTTCCTAAATTAACTTAGCTGTTTACTGTGTGTAGGGTACAAAGAGACAGATTTGGTTCTTAGATAGTGGTTGTTCAAGACACATGACTGGTGACCAGACCTTGCTAACACAATTTGAGGAGAAAGTTGGCCCAAGTGTTTCTTTTGGAGATGAAAACAAATGATATACCTTGGGATATGAAAAAGTCACAAATGGAAATGTCATCTTGGACAATGTAGCACTAGTTGATGGTCTTAAACACAACTTGCTTAGTATCAGCCAACTGTGTTACAGAGGTTACAATGTTGCTTTCAAGGATGAACATTGCCTGATAAGTAGAGATGGAAAAATAGTTCTATCTGGAGTTAGGAAAGGTAACCTCTACATAGCTGACTTTGGTTCATCAAATAAATATCAGTTCACATGCTTTTATAGTAAAGCATCAGTGGATGAAAGTTGGCTATGGCATAAAAAGCTTTCTCACTTGAATTTCAAGACAATCAACACTTTGGTGAAGAAAGAATTAGTGACAGGACTTCCAGAACTGGAATTCACTGAAGATGGCTTATGTGGAGCTTGTCAAAAAGGGAAGCAAAAGAAGACTTCCTTTAGGAGCAAAGAGATATCATCAATTACAAGTCCAAAGCAACTACTTCCCATGATAAGTTATCTCTACAGCGAATAACTTATCTCTATGAGCTTCATGGTTTTTGATTGGACCAACTTCCATATTTTCCTCATTCAAGTTTTTATAAGATATCTCTACAGTTTTCACTCCAACAGCTATATACGCATGCTAGTATATAACTATGACTTTTCTCCATATTAGTGTTCACACCTGCAATGTATATCTTATCTCCTTAAAGCTTCTTTGGTAGCCAATCTCTTCTTATTGGACCCACCATCTATATTTTAACTCCACCTCCTTTAAACTTGAGTTAGCGAATTTGTGAACTCAGTTATGTGTCATCCCATATGTCATGTTTACTCTCTAATTCTTTTACCCCCTAATAGACAGTCTTTGTTTATCAGTGGATATTTATCCCTTAACGAGCTGTTTTGTTCATCAGTGGATATTTATCCTCTGATGGATAGTCTCTGGTACCGAGAAGTCCATCCCCTGATGGCGATAAAACTATCCTTTGATGCTGAGACACTCATCCATTTATGCCGAGAAACTCATCCACTGATGCCGAGAAACTCGTCCCCTGATGCAGAGATATATATCCTTGACACCCGAGCATTTTGGTGGTTCACATTTTATCCATTGATGCCCGAGCACTTTGGCGTTAGTGTAAATTACCCGACGACTTTGGTGATGAGTAATTTTGAGTTTGGCGATGTTGTTGATTTACCTGAATTTGACAATAGTCATTTTAAGTTTGGCGATAGTTATTTTGAGTTTGGCGACGGTCAAATCTTCTCATGGCTACTTTACTGCATTGGAGTGTCTTTACCTTAGTCTCTGGTAGCTTTAACATTAGTCTTTGATAAATAAACACTTAGTCTCTGATGAATGAAAACTTAGTGTGAGGACCCAAAAATTTTAAAGGAATTTTGTTATATGATTAATTCATTTTGTAATTTATTCATTGAGTATCTATAAAATTATAATATTCATCTTTTAATTCTTGACATTTGTCCTTGGAATTGTTTTTAAAATACCAATCTCTAAAGTCTTTTTTTTCTTCTTTCATAAATTCTTTATTAATTTTTTTTTATCATAAGAAAATTCTTTTTCTAACGCTAAGACTGAGAAATTAATGTCTGAAGTAGTAGGAGACATTGGACTCTTATTTTTATTATAAATTTCATGAGGAATTTGTTGGTCAGATTCTTTAATTCCTTCAAATTTTAAATCATATATCTCTGATCTTTCAGAACTAATAGAAGGCCTAAATTCTTTATCAAATTCAGAAATTCTAAAACTAGTTCTTCTATTTGACCTAGAGAAATTAATACAAACATCACCTTCTTTGGTTTAAATAATTGATTCTACATTATTATTCTGGACATGTAAAGATGAAAAGACTGAAGATAATAGCCAATCCGAACGAAGATCTACATCCTTCCAGAAAATTATTTTTGGAACCATCATATTAGATTTTTCCTCATTTATTTGTAATAAAGTTGTAATTCATTTATTACTCTTAATTTTAGATCGTAGGGTTAAAATATTCATAACTTTATAATAAACTCTGTAAATAATAGTCATATGTTCACTTAAATCCTTCATTATATATATATATATATATATATATATATATATATATATATATATATA